>JAODAL010056222.1:0-23434 GCA_025379985.1 Phyllomedusa bahiana | reverse complement strand
TTTTAGTTTACACAAAGAGTATGCACAATTTACTTTAGGACCTTGGCTGCTCAGCAACTGCTATCATCTCAGCTGGACTCTTTGGAATAATATTGACTTGAAATTGCAATATATGTTTAGTTTCTTCCTTTCAAATACACATTTTTGTAAAATAAAACAAAAGGGGAGGACTTCAAAGCAATGTTTAAAAGAAAAAATGGAAAGACTAATAACTTTATTTTCATTTTGGTTTCAAAAAAACTTTAAAGGGGCATGGGTTTTCCATAAAACCATCTGCCCCTATTGATTATGCAATTTGTACAAATACCTAGACAAATAACAATAAACTGGAAAAACATAAAACAACATGAAGGTAATCTTGAAACGGCAAAACAATGTAGCGTTCAAATTCTACTAAACGACTCCACTTCTAACAATGAGTTTATAATAAATATACACCAACAAAAACATACAGTATATAAGTAAAAAAAAAATTTATATACCGTATATACTCGAGTATAAGCCAAGTTTTTCAGCACAAAACCGCGGTTTAACCTTTTTAAAAGGGGTTTTTTATCATTTCTTAAAGGCTTCAAAAAAGGGGAAGTGAAAACAAGCAACTTGGGCAATTGTATGTCATTAGCAAAGCTTCTTGTATTCACAGAATTCCTTATCTTGGTTTTATTTTACACTGAAATCCATCCGGGGCAATCCCCCGGATCCCTCCCCTTGCATTTCACTCTGAAGCTATTTACTTCTGTACCCCCCGGTCGAATTCACTAGCTGGGGGTCTCTCATCAGAGAAAGGACCGTCACTTTTTCCATTTTATACAGGCAAAAGAAACAGAATTACACTGAAGGCTTACCCCAAAGGAAATAGCACAATTTTGTCGATCCCGCATACTCAGAGTTAGGGGCCTACATTTTCTCTCTCCACACCCAGAGAAACAGACTGAAAAAAGTTTCCAAAGAAAAACAAACATTTTTGCCCCAGCCTAACCCCTGCATAGAAGCGAGATCTGTGGGCCTTTCATAGAGCATCCCCACTGTGGAGGAAAGATTTCAGTTGCTCAGTCTAGATTGAATGCAGCCTGGGTATGTAACAGCTCTTACAAAATAAGACGCAGGAAGACACAGTACATGGGGACTCAGAGAGGGGGGGGGAGTTAAAACAAATGAAATAAACCCCAAGGGGGGGAAAAAAAAAATTTAAAAAGTAAAGGAAAACCCCAAATAAGGGAAACGAACATCCCCTTTAACCTTTTAGATGAAACAGCCATTGCGGATGCTGTATCTAAATGAATAAGGAACAGTACTGTTCACCATATCTTTGCCCAACCATTCCACCCCACAAAGAATTTTTTTAGCATTTGCCAGTATGTAATAAGATATGGTTAATTGTATCATAGAAAGTACTTACTTTGTCCTGAAAAAGCCCCTATAAGTTTATGTAGATGGAAAAAGTAAGAAAAGTTACAGCTTTTGAAAGGTGGGGAGGAAAAAAACGAACGTGATTAAAAAGATTTGCTGCGGCATTAAGGCATCAGTAAATCCAAAGCACACCTTGTTTTTAATCCATAGGTATAGTTATTTTGTTTGCAGTAGACAAATAGGCTGAATCGCAGCTCTCCATGGTGCAACAATCAAGTAGGTTAATGTAAGTTTACTGTTCCAAATATATTGGCAACGTTTTGGCCAAAGTTGGCCATTATTATGTCAAATCTGTCTATAAACCCCATAAATTTAAAGTATGCCTGGATGGGGAGGAAATATAGAAATGTGATGGTGCATATAACAGAGAGTTGCTATACCTGTTTAACCATTGCTGTGTACTTGAAGTAAAATATCTCTACCTTTTGGATTAGAGAAAAGATATGCCATGGATTTACTAATTATGCTTTAGTAGTAAATTATCCAGTGCATGCTAAATGTATCAAATTATGTAGGGACACTCCGTATTAATAAGGAAAATGGTGACGTCAATTGTCAAATGAAATCCTTCATTTCCAGTAAGAACAGTAGAGAAATACCACACAGAGTTTGAAGAAAAGATGCAGAATTGTTATTAGAAGGGGAAGGCAAGTATTTACTGAAACAAACACATCAGGAGAGCTGACAGGTCCTAATTAAAATGGAAAACTAAATTGAAATAAATGGGTTGTCTGCTCTGGCTAATTTATCATTACAAAGAAACCCCATTGATTGACATGTATTTGAAAATCGATTTTCTAAACCATACAATCCCTTTAAATTAATGCACTAAAACACAATAATGTGCTATGTGTTTATTCCAGTTCCATGTTTTAATGTTTCATATTCTTTAACCCTTTATTGACATTTGAAGTAAACTTGTGTCATAATGTTAGTAAAAAGGCATAGAGCAGGCTTATCTCACTGCGGCTCAATACACTGCAGGTAACAGCTGTTCATTACATCTGGGATCTTCGGAATCAAAGACTGCATGGATCCCACTGTCACAACGGCCTCAGCATCCAGATGCTATGCCCAGTCATCCAACCTCCCCATGATGAGATTGAAGGGTGCTGAGAAGTTGCCTTGAAGGCTTCTGTGTTTGCCATGTTACTTCTCCCATTACACCCTACTATAGGCAGGATGTAATAGGAGAGCTATATTCATGCAACTTTCTTATCTACATAATGCAGAACACTGTACAATTGATCATGCCTCTATTGGTCAATTACTAAATAGGGGATACAACTATAAAAAAAAAAAAAATTAAAAGACGTTTAAAAAAAATAATTTTAAGAGGTCAAAACACTACATTTTTGCCATTTTACAATACAAGAATAATACTAAATAGAGTTGCACTTAATTGGTATCATCGCACCTGTAAAAGTTCAATCTATTAAAATATAACATTATTTATCCTCTATAGTGAACACCATGAAAGAATTTTACCGACTTTTGCTTTTCAATCAGAATACAAATAACATGTCATTTACAGCGAACAGTGAACTCCACAATAATAGCGCAGGTAATTTTTTTTTTCCATAACAACCCACATTGAATTTTTTTATGGTTTCTCGGGATCTTATATAGTGTTGTAAATGCACCATTAAAAATTAAATCTTGTCACGCAAAAAACTCAAAAAAATATGTAGACGGAAAAATAAAAAAGCTATGGCTTTTGAAAGGCAGGAGGAAAAACAAACGTGATGAAAAAATACAGGCTGCATCGGGAAGAAGTTAAAGATTAGGCCCTATTCACATTGCATTATGGCTGCCTGTTCGTGGTATCATGTGTCCATTTTCTAACTGTGGACATTTTAAAGTGTGCAACAGAATTAAGGCTAGCAGATCTGTGCCTCGACACAGTTTTTCACTAACTACTCTTACAATTTCTCTCTTCCCTCTGCATCACAGATTTGGATCATAGACGGAATATTTAGCATTTTCCACTCTCACTTCACCTCATCCTCTAACCCTCTCTCTGTTGGCGTTCCTCAGGGGTCATCCGTGGCCCACTACTCATCTCTCTGGCCACTCAACATCAGATGTATCATGCTCAATGGCTCCACACCCTCCATAGTAGCAGAAATCCTCTGCCTTGGGTTAGCCTTCGACTCTGCCCTATCTTTTAAATTATACCTTCAAAGCTCTTACCACCTCCTACTGCCATCACCTGCAAAAGTGTGAATCTTCTCCAATTTGACTCTGCAAAAATGCTTGTGCATGCCCTCATCTTTTTCCATTTAGACTACTGTAACATCCTGCACTTTGGCCTTCTATCTATCCCCTGTCCTCTTTAATTTAAACCTCAGCACCTCATTCTGTATCATTTGTATTGATGCTAATATTTTCTGCTTTCCATGCATGAGAACCTTATGGTATTACAGTGCTGATAAATGGGCTCACAGTATGAAACAGTTTTGTCTAACTCATTTCTTTCCCTCATGCTATGATTTTGACCCAAATACTTTTCATACATGCTGGCCTCATGTGTCTCAACTTAATAATATAATCCACAAGATACATGTATTTCTGGGATACCAGAAGGGCCAGGAACTCATGAAAACAAAGATCTTCCTTCAGAGGTAACCCAAAAACCCATCTCTTTTGGGCTTCATTTACCATAACTTGCTGAACTACACCAAAAAACATTACGTCCTTGCTGTTTCCCTTCTCCATATAATTGAATCTTTTTGGCAGGAGCCTCTCATTTTGTATCAGTTTGTTATTGAGTGCTAATATTGTTTTTGTCTTGGTCTCATGCTATGTATTTGAACCCTTGTGGTTGTACAGTGACCTGGAAATAATGGGCCACATGTATGAAACAGTTTTGGTCTAAAACTCACTTTTTTCCCCATAGGTTTCTATGAAGAAAAAGGTGAGTTTTAGACCAAAACCCTTTCATACATGTGGCCCAATGTGTCTAAAAACTAAATAATAATAATCCAACAAGATACCATGAATATTTATTCTGATGGATACCATGGAAGGGCCGTGAGGAACCATGAAAGGGACAAAGTCTTGTATAGGGCAAAGTTCTAATAGGACTATGTCCTATATAACAAATGTATACTGTTCCTGCTTCAGACACAAAAGCGTGGTCTACTGCACATTTTTGTCCAATGCATAAATGTGGTCTATAGAAGTCTAGAGCCCTATCGCCACCCCACTGAAGTATCTGTTTGTTTATATTTTTACATTATCCCAACAAATCCCACAAATAGGCTGCCAAAACTTTATGTGAATGGGGCCTAAGAAATCATTCCAAGTTAACAATTATACAATTATTAAGAAGGGATCTGGAAGGCGGTCAATGCTTTACAGGTGGTGTCACAGGTAGTTCACATCAGACTAGAATCTGTTTGCTTATATTTCACTGGTAGAATTGTCTAAAATTCTCCTTCATAGGCAAAATACTGATAAGTTCAAGCTCCCTTTTATTCCTAGGATGATCTGTTCATTGATGTACATCCCACTGCTCTCCAAAGCTGAATACATTTCCATAAAATTGAAACAGATGTATACATACTAAAGCATGTTCTTTATGGATGAATAAATATCATCCATCACCTGAAAATATATCACCAGCTATTTCACTGCACAAGATAAATCAGAAAGCAAGTATGCAGTATATCTTTTTGCAATGTGAAAGGTATTGAAAAGTTGATTAATAGAAGGATACCTCCAGATGCTTGTTTTGTATGTCAGATTTAACATGCTTCCCTTTTAACTTGTTCTTTTGAAATGTATGTTTGCATATTGCTTTATGGCACTGGTATAAAAATATCTATACACACCGTGAATTATTCATGCATATAGATAATGCCTTTAAGACATATCATTTTAGTAGATGTCTATAAAAGAGATTATCTCATAATGTTTCTTTATAGCTTGGCAATTACTGTACAAATGATATGAAAATAGCAGTTTCAGCATATTTCCTTCAAAGCGAATATTACTTTAGTAATAATTGACTTACAATCGTCCTGATTGTGAGGAGAATAATCATATAGTGTCACATCAAACCATGATGCTCTGTAACCTGAACAAGAAATACTTCAGTTGCATCCACAGACTTATTGTCTTATACATCTCTCAGAAAGTTGATAGCAAAGACAACAAAACCATTTTTGTATAAAGACATACACAGTAGAGTTACATTATTATGACCACTTCCTACTTTTGTTGTTAGCAGCGCATAACTTATGAGAAAAGTCACATATCATGAGCTGGGTGATGGATATATAAGGTGTGTGATAGAAGATCGAAGAAGTCCACAGCACACAAATGTAGATTTTGATTTTTGTATTGCAACAAATATTTACAGACGTTATGTCAATAAAATGAAATGTAGGGATGTTGAATTGTGACTCAGATACAATGTTTCAGTTTATAATAAACCTTAATCATGCATAGTCACCAATGTATATAAAGCAGATGGACAATAAGGAAATAGGTGACAGAATGTGAATCAATGGTTTGGAGAGCAATTGGAGAAAATCTCGTAGGTAAATGCGCACTGATGCATTTAATGAAAAGCTGGCCAGAACCAGCCGAGCATATACATCCCATGGACTAGATGGAACACAGTATCGCTAGATAGGGCACCTAGCAAAACCTTCTCCCATGCCCTTCTGTTCAGCTCCTCATTATATGCATTAGTCTTCATTTACCTACAAGATTTTCTCCAATTACTCTCCAAACCATTGATTCACATTCTATCACTTATTTCCATTCTATGCATTGGCTTTAAGGTATGTTCACACGCTGTATTGGGGCGCGTACTGTACGCACCGCAATACGCCACGTGTTTTAGAAGTCTGCGCTGTTCACTTACATTATCAACGGTGCGTAAACACCGCGAAGAAGTGACCTGTTACTTCTCTCCCCCAGCGTACAATACAATCATATTGTATGCTGGGGGAGACGGACGTAATTCATTGCTCTCTATATAATTGCGGGGCGCATGTCGGGCGTATTGAAGCGTAAATATACCACGAAATGCGCCGTGCAATTACGCCGTGTGAACATACCCTTATAGTCATTGGTGACTATACATGGTTAAGGTTTATTACAAACCAAATTTTTGTATTGAAGTTACAATTCAACATTGCTACATTTCACTTTATTGACATAAAATCTGTAAATATAATTTGTTGAGATACCAAAAATCAAAATCTACATTTGTGTGCTGTGGACTCTTCTGTTATTTGGGGTTGCAGTATCCCATTCACAAGCACCGACATCCACTTGAGTGCTGGACATTTATTATGGTGTGTGATAGGCTGTATGCACACATACCCCTTGTTGCTGTCATGGGTGATTTATGAGAGATGCAGAATGATATGATTATTAGCTTTCAGGTCAAGAATGGCAGTATTTTGGAAACTGCTTAGTTTTAGAACTGATCACATACTGCGGTGGTGAAAGTTTATCATGAGTGGATAAATGGCACCATTGTGAATACGCGACATGGAAACTGCGGAGCACCGCGTGCCATTAATGTGCCATCTAATCTCTCAAAGCTGAGATTAAGTGGTTTTCCACTTTGAAGAATAAGATGGTGGGGGGACTAATAAGCGGAGAACAAAGCATTTATCTCTACTGTGATCTACTACAAAGGTTTTTTTTTTTATATGTACTTGTACTATTGATTTAAACAGAGTATGTTAAACAGTTATGGCCTCATGTATGAAAACTATCTAGGTCTAAGACTTTCTTTGTTGCCAATTGCAACCAATCAGAGCTGTCCTTTAATTTCCTGTAGTGCAATGAAAAAAAAGAGGAACTTTGATTGGTTGATATGGGCAACAAAAAAAGCTATAGACCTTGCAAGTTTTCATACATCTCCTCTTTAGTGTCCATTTACATCAATATTACTCCATTAAAAATAAAAGGAAATGTGGAATAGATACTGTTTTCTTGTGATTTTTCTTTACATTTAGGCCCTAACTTTAGCTGAGTGAGAACAGAAGACATACTGCCATAGAAATGTACAAAGAGGGAAGTGGGACAGAGGAGTTAGATGCAGAGTATGTTCACACGGCATATTGCGGTGCGCACAGGTACGAGCCGCAATACCCGCTGGCCAGTGAATAATTTCAACAGTGCAAAGACCCTACCTCCTATTCAGTTTAGTATTCCTCAGCGTATAAGCGCAAGAAGGAAGTGACATGTCACTTCTTTTTATGGGCCCACAGTAGGCGCTGGGAAATATGTTAGTTTCACAGAACACTCAATAAGGGTAATGATTTTACTATATTTGTAGAGCATACTTTGGCATAATCACGCGTGAAAGCACACTTCATAAATACACCATGTGAACACACTCTAAGGGCGTGTTCTCACGGCACAGGACAAATACCAGTCGGTTTGCCGCCCGGTATTTGTCCTGTTTTGTGCGGCCGTCCCCACGGCCGCGGGGATGGGAGGGGGGGGGGGTGGCTGTTCTCCGCGATGAGTGGAGAAAAGCCCTCCCCTTCACATTGGCTTGCACAGATTCCGTCCGGAAACCGAATGGTAGATTGTGCTAGCACAATGTTTTGCGGCCGGACCGTGGGCGGAAAAACCACCGGACGGGAAAACCCGTGCAGCGGGGACTGCTGCACGGGTTTTCCATAGAGCCCAATTGTGCCCATTTTCGGCCGGCTTTTCAGGCGGTCTGAAAAACCGCAAACTGGCTGAAAAACTGGCCGAAAGCCCGTGCCGTGGCGACATGCCCTAAGAATAAGAGCCACACCCAGAAAAGTTGCTTAAAGTTTTAGTTGTGTGTGTGTGTGTGTGTGTGTGTGTGTGTGTGTGTGTGTGTGTGTCCCATAGGTATGTTTGTGTGTGTGTGTGTGTGTGTTGAAAACCAAATCTACCTTTGGTTTTCAACGCTGCCTGAACCCATCCAAGCATGCTCTTGAAAAGATTCAAGCATGCCCAGACCTGAAAGTCAAAAGTTCAAAACATTGTTACCCTTTTGTTTGTCAGTGTAGTACCTACAGTATGACTCCACCACCTGGTATACACTGGAATATTTTTTCCTGGCAAAAATGCAGTGAAAATTGGATCTCAGCATACAAGCTAAATGTGTCTACAGGTTAGATTAGTTTGACAGAAACCAAAAAAGTGGCCTTTGACCTCTGTCTAGCTATTAGTGAAGTACATTATTCTGTACAACAGAATCCTGAAAAAAAGAATGTATTCCTCAAACATATATAAAGCCATTGGGTAATGTCAAAGTATGACATTTATTATAGGCATCCCTTTAATAGACATCTCAGGAAACTCATTGTCTTTATATGTACACCTATTGTTTGAGGTTCCAGAGGTAGAGATGTCCTTCTCCTCCTCCTGAGCTTGGCGGAATAACTTAATGTCGATCTTCACACATAAAATGAATGTCTGGTCGCTGTTAGATGTATCAGCACTGCAAAGGACAGGAGGAAAAATAATTGGTTTCTCTGTAGAAAGGTTCAATGATGTATTGTTTCAAATATGGACTGTTACATCATGAGGGGATACTGCACCTTCTGTATTGAGGCAGTCACCACTAGGCCTCTCACTGTACCATTACTGTTTTGTACACCTGTGGTAATTCTACCGCACCTATTAGAACCCTTTTTCAAATTTATATAAATGTTATTAAAAAATATACAAATCTTACCCATTAGTGACATGAACCTAACTGATATGAGATACTACAAACAATATTCTTTCCTACTTAACAATTTTTTTTACAAAGGAGTCAAATAATATACTATTTCTGCTTAGTCCTTTCTGTTGGTCAATTTTATCATTTACATTTTTTTTAAAAGTGCCCTACTGCATTACTCTAGACTATAGAATGCTATATGAAAGAAACTGTCTATTTTAAGTGATAACAATAATTAATATATTAAACATACTATTATCCATTAACTGCACCCAGTTACAATAGAAAGTTGGGTATAAGCTGAGCTTGAGCTCCTGAAATTGTATCCGTAAATGAAAAAAACTCAAGTTTATATTCATCCATATAACACAATATTTTCATGCTGAGGTTTTTTTTACAGCTCATTTTCTGCCCAAAAAATTGCAACATGATCCATTAGATGTGATTTGAGTACAAGAAGAGAAGTGAAAATTGATTCCCTCTGTTTTCACACAGGACTCAAACAGTACCTCTAATAAAAGCTATGCAGACACATGTAGATAAAGATATGGCACCACACAGAACTTTACTGGTGATGTTTGATACCACAATTTTCATACAATCATATGTTGCATTAGAAACATTACAGTCACAGCAAGACAAATTTATCATAGAGTTTTGCCAAACAAATCACTTTTATAGCATGTCTATTAGGCTTGCCATAAAAGTAATAGGTACGGTTCAAACTCCACTGGACATAATTTAATAACACATTGTACGCAACTGAGTTGGCACATATTTATAGAAAAACCTGTTTAATAAATTAGTAACAATATGACTAAACCTGATCTCTTCAAACTGCACATAGATGCTTGTCATGGTCCATGCCGCGGTACCCGATTTGGTCCGTGGATATGGCTGTGTCCCTTCTGTGTTCCTGTGTTTGTCCCAGTCCCTGCCATGTCCCTTGTTTGTTGTGTACATACCTGCTCCTGCTCCTGCCTGTGTCTACACATGCTCCTTAGGGAGCGCACACGCTTGCTGGTCTGGATTTAAAGGGATAGTGTCCCAATTACCTGTCCAATGACCTACGACCTCCTGGCATATAAGGAACGTCCTGCCTCTGTTCCTGGTCAGTCCATGATTGTCCACCTGAGCGCCTAACCACTGGTTCCTGGTGTTACCTGTCTGTTCCTCTGTAGTTTTAATATTGCCTTCTTGCCTGTCTGTATATACCCGGGTTCCTGAATTCTGCTGTTATCTGCCATCCTAATACCTATTTATTTTGCTGTATCCTGCCATCTTTACTGTTGGCTACCTGCCTGGGACCAGCTTCCAGTCTTCAGTTGCTGTTCCTGTTCCTCAGTTCTGCTGTATTCAGCCGTATACCTTCTTGTGCCTGCCTGGATTCCATCACCTGCAATTAGGCTGCCACCACGAGAAGCCTCGTCAGAGGTAGCGACCTGAGAGATCCCTGCAGCGAAGTATGTTCCGACCTTGTGTCAGGCTCCGGTGAAGACCAGGGACCTCTTAGACTCTGCTTCCTGGCGTGGTCCACTATAACACCATCTACGCTCATGGTGGTCCAGTGGATCCACACTAAATACCCGGTGTTCACTGTGTCAGTGCATACTGACACTGCTGGTCATGACAATGCTCTTCATTAATTAATCACTTGATTATTTCATTGTTTGCAAATGTGATCACCTCTATTAAAGCAAAAGTTTTAGCAGTTTGCTGGCATGGAGCATTTTGGTGGTTGTTAACACAATGCCAAGGAGGAAAGACATCAGCAATGATTTTTGAGAAGCAGCTGTTGCTGGACATTAATCTGGGAAGTATTATAAGGTCAAAGATTTTGAGGTCTATCATTCTACAGTAAGAAAGATTATTCACAATTGGATAATATGGGTGACAGGCCAGTTCTAAATATCTTTAAAGTAGTGTAGAATGCACCAGTATGTATGAACCTTTTCTTCTGCAGTTCATACATTTGGCGCATCATAGGTGTAATCCTGTCATGAAGCTTATCTGTGCAGCATAATAAAAAAATAGAAAAGACTCCCCAGAATTCCTGACAGCTAGGGCCAAGCTTATGGTTGTTATTTTTAAACTATATTAAAGAAAATAATTTTCCAATAATATAAAATGAATAGAAAATTATATTAAATTAAATTAATGTCTAATATAAAATGTATTTCCAATTAAAAATATAACATTAATATTAAATTATATATTGTAAAAATAATAATAATTTAAATAATATTAAATTAGAAAACTAATAAAGCATCTACCATAGATCCAGTTATTATAGTATAATCAGTGATTACAAACACATCACAGCAGGTTAGAAATAAAAGAAAATCCATTAGAATAGCATTTCAGTACATAGAAACTATGGTAGTGATCTTGCTTGCTGCACCACAAATCCCAGTGAGACCTGTGGTGTGTCGGATATTGCCCTATGTAGAATAAAGGCTGAGAGCAGCAAAATGACATTTCAACACTGATTACCATCTGATTAAAATGAGTTTAATTTAATCTGGTAAAAAACGAAAAATAAAAAATAATTTTTCATTAGAAAATCAACTCAGTGATTGCACTAGTCTCTATAGAGAAGAGAAGTATCACAATACAAATGTTACAGTTCTTAAAGAGTACCTATCACTCCCACACAAACACACAAAATATAGTAGTAGATGAAATTATAAGACTTTTATCCAATACATGTTATTAGCAAATGCAGAGGGCTCATATCAGTATTACGGGGGACAGATTTTACTTTCACTTTCTTAGCAGAGCTAAGGGATTCTTTCTATTGAGAGATACCAACTGTACAGTTGGAGCAGAGAACATAGCTGCTTGTACAGGGTGATCTGAGTCTCTCACTACATACAATACAGCAGGGACCGCACACTGAGCACATAGTGTGACAGGGTTTACAGGTATCTACAGTACACTGCTGCTAGTGTTATATCCAGCACAGACATAGCAGCCCAGAGAAAATCAGTGTGTTCATGATGTAGACTTCCTGGCTCCCCCTCCCTGCACAATGGATTCTTCCAGCTCAGGAGCAGCACAACTGTCAACATAGTGATACATCAAGCTGTCAGGTGCTGTCTTGGGCCGACTTCAGAGCTGTCTTAAAGGGCCAGCGCTTTTTTAAAAACTGAATTACAGGTGAAATGCTGTGATTTTCCTAGTGAAGCATACTGTATTTAAGGAAGTGTTTGTATTTTAGTCTCCTGATACTTAAGGTTTCCCTGGAGGTGATAGGTACTCTTTAAGTATGATTCACAGAAATGGATACTTATCTCTTGCAACAAATTGAGAATGACACAGGGAGAGCATTGTGTTGTAGTAGAAAGAGAAACATTTAATAACATGATTGATGTTAAGGAGCTTCTAGTCTAATCCATTATATTAATTATATTAATAATCGATTTTTACATTTTTTATAATTAAAATCTTACACAACACCTTTTTTTTATACTTTTATATCGTACGCTAATATTTATTCATCAAAATGTATATCAGTGGGTCAACCTTTATTCGACATACAGCAATAGCCGACACATCACACCACCCACTGAGACTTGTGGTGTGCCACGCAAGATCACTACCATAGTTTCTATTCACTGACATGCTATTCTCACACATTTTCTTTTATGTTTAGTCTGCTGTGATGTGTTTGCAATCAATGATAATACTACACTAACTACGAAAATACCTAATTGAGAATGGGATTTATGGTAGATGCTGTATTAGTTTAATTAATTTAGATTATTTAATTTAATATTAATTTTAGATAATATAATTTTATCTAAAGTTTATAGGAGATAATTTTATAGCTTTGAATATTATTTTTTGAATATTATATAATTTAATTGTAATTTTGCTATAATGTAATGTATTATTTTAGTGGAATAAGTTGAGAAATAATTGATATTTTTTTGCACTAATGGCAAATCTATTTCCACTATGTTCAACTTTGGCCTCATTCAGACCACTTTTAACTTGGTGTAGCTGTTCAGACAGTTATGCGCCAACTTTTGGCGTTCCACATTTTACATATGTCTAATCCTACGGATCTGGTGTGACACGCCCCCCAAATCTTTGGCGCATTACAGAGTGTCAGGGCAGACGCAGATTGTGGCAAAGTTTGGAGTACGACTGTTCATACATCTATAGAACAGGGCATCGGCAGTTTTTTTTCATCTAATCACACCACAATACTGGTGCAGGCCCCTTTCATACATGTTGTCCCGCTTATATGTATAAAGAATGCAGATTAAACTTTAATGAAGATTATTTACTAAACTTTAAAGTGGTATTTGCATCTTATTAGTCTGTATGTGAGAGGTTGAGAATTATCAGGAGAGTAAGCCAATTCCTGAGTGTACTGAGAGTCATGAGGTGTCAGCCCACCACAGCAAAAAAGAGCATACAGTCCTAAGTAGCAGTGAGCCCTAGGAAGGAAGTAGTAAAACTGCCATCTTTGTTCACCCTATTGCATTATCTATACATTGTAATAGGCTGTGTTAACAATTGCACCCCCAGTGGTAAAGCACCATAGGGAGACTCAATGTTAAAGTAAAAAATAAAACATTAAAAAATGAAAGTACAAATCAAAAGTTACACCTACTTGGTATCCCTATATCTGTAAAAGTCTGATCCATTAAAATATAACATCATTTATTCTATACGCTGAGCAACGTAAAAGAAAAAAAATCCAAATGTCAAAATTGTGGGGTTTTTTGGTCATTTCATGTCCCCCAAAGTTTGTAATTAAAATGATCAAAAAAGTTGCATGTACAGTATTCCAGACTGGTACCAGTAAAAAGTATACTTTAGCCTGCAAAAAATGCACTCTCACTCAGTTCCATAGGTGGAAGTACAAAAAAGTTACTGATTGTCAAAAATGGCGCAGTGGTGAAAATTAGAAAAAGTTAAAATGTTTGGATTTCTTTTTAACAGTACCAACACATAATAAAAGCCCCACACATTAGTATTTCTAGATTTGTATCAACCTGTAGAATACAGAAATACATCATTGATACAGAAGAGTGAATGTCGTAAAAGAAAAAGCACTGCAAACATGGCACAAGTATGTTTTTTTCCCATTTTGCCCCACCTAGAATTTTTTGGCGGTTTCTCAGTACATTCTATGCTACCGTGAATGGCACCATTAAAAAGTACATCTTTTAATAAAAGCCCTCTTATGTCTATAAAGATGAAAAAATCAAAAAGGCGGAGAGGGAAAAACGAATGTGACAAACAAAAAATATGCTGTGGCAGGAAGGTGTTAAATAGAGACAGTGCTGCTAAACAACATTTGCCACATTATTTGAATTGATCCATTATATACTATTGCTTTTTCAGTGCTTCTCAAGTTATCAGTAACGAACTCTAAACTGCATGGTTGTCTTCAGTTTGACACCAAGTCAACCCCACTCCTTCTATATATTACATGATCAGTACAAGCCCCCTTGGGGGCTATAAAATGATGTAGAATTATAGATGCAAATTCAAATTTTAACTGAATAAAACATGTTTAATATTTTACACAGGCAGTTTACAATACGTATGCAATGCTGGCATTAAATAGCAACAACAAGAATGTGTGTTGCTTTAGTCAAGCTCTGTTTCAGCAGATGTTTGTTTGTGGGATTTCGTTCTGAGTGTAATCTAATTTCCCTTATTTAATATCTGTGTGAAATGTAATTAGGCTGAAGTTCATATCTGAGCAGCGCTGTAGCATTTGATGCTGCCAGCTAACACTCAAGAAAAGGTACTGTACACCAGTGAGTGATCTGCATCTATTTATCTATCTATCTATCTATCTATCTATCTATCTATCTATCTATCTATCTATCTAATCTATCTATCTATCTATCTGATTAACAAACCTAAAATGCACTCATTCATACTTTATAGGTCCTACCTGTACTATGGCAGTCGATTGTGATTTCAAGTTTAGCTATAACACATATACTGTATACACCCTCTCCCCCCTCTCCCTCCCTACACACACATACTCCCAAAAAATAACTGGATAAGTGATACAGACTTTGATGTACACCAGGCATAGACAAATTAAGCCAGGTTATGCCAAGTCATGCCATGATTGAAACCTGGGGGCACAGAAACAAAGCGAAATGAAAGGTAGTAACTTTTACTTTATTTGGTCACACCCTATGTAATTTCTAAATATGTAAACCACAACATCAATACAAAGAGTAACACAGAAGCAACTATTTATATGGGCGAGAGCAGGCAACACATTTTCAGCCATGGGAAAGTGTAAGCTACCACTATATGAGCATTAATATAACTAATAATGCCATCATTTAGTGATTGTATATTAGTCAGATGCCAGTTCTTTGAAATGCACTACAGATTATAGGCAGGATGCAAGACAATTAAAAAGGATCTGCCAGTTGTTCTGATATGTCTGTTTTGTTAAATGCCTAGTTTAGATCTCCTACAACTATTTAATGTGACCTCCACCAGTATACAGGCTCAGACTGGCCCAAATGGATGCAGTGGAAGCCCCCAGTGGGCCAATGGGCAAGGTGGAACACTAAGAATCAGGTCTGGGGCTGCTTTTCCAGGAGAAAGGCAGAACAAGAGAGGGGAAACAAGAGGCATGTGCAGTATGTGCAGTTATGTACAGTAGCTGTAGAATGCGCCACAAGAAACAACTTCACCGGTGGACCCCAAAAATGAACTCCACTGGTGGGTCCCAAGAATCACCTCCACTGATGCACCCCGATCCAACACTGTCAGTTTATGAGGATTGCTACAATAGGCCATCTGTCCTATTTGACCCATGTACTGTATATCAAGTGGATCTGAATAAAGACTTGAAAACCTGGAAAGTTGATTAATCTCTACATATTGTGAGTTAAACTCTTATTTGATGCTCTGTACCTTGGGCCTATTTCTTGTATCAGTGGAATATTTTGGTTGTCTCTAATGGTGTTTTGTATAATCACTTTGTATTATTTTATTTTAGAGATTTTTGTTGTTAATTTGGGGGGATGTGGTTTTAATCAGTATTGATGTGTTGATTTTTAAATTAGGAGAGATGAAAGATTGTTTGCAAATCCAATGACTCACAGGTGACATCCTCCCTGATTGTAGATGTCTTTTTCTTCTTTATCCAGCCCAGACTACTATGACAGATTCGCCTGATGACTGCAGAATTTTCTGGTGAGACATCTTTGGCTCCTAATTCTACTTTTTCCAGTTGGAAATAGCAACACTAATAAATTCAGTCCGTAGACAAAACATCCAAATAAATTGAATCCAGAGACTAGATCCCTAAATAAACTGGGACCCAAGAATGACCCCAAAATTAATGAACACAACAGACTTGACTGCTAAATTTATTCAGACCTCAAACCAGATTCCCATAGTTGCAAGTGAAAGTAAGGGAACCCTTTGAAATTACCTGGGTTTCTGCATTGATCACCAACAGAATGTGGTCTAATTGTTAATTGATGTTAAAGAGAACCTGTCACATAGCACTAGCACAAGCTAGTGACAGACATGCTGTTTCCAGCGCTGTGTCTCTTATTCTGTAAGGTGCTGTAGTTTTCGTGTATTTAATACTCAAATCTGCAGTTTTCAGCCAGAAGAGTCATTCAAAGAGTCAGTTTTTTTCAAACCCCGCCCATCTGAGGCTAGCCCCGCCCATCTAAACTGATTAACCTATTACTTTGAATAGGTAGAAACATGAGAATAACTGCCACGTGGGTGGGGCTAGCCTTTGGTGTGTGGGGCTAACACCTACTCATGAATAAGATTTGAGGGGTAAATACTCTAAAACTCCAGCATCTTACAGAATAAGGGACACAGTGCTGGGAACAGCATGTCTGACACTAGCTTGTGCTGCCCTCAGCAAGGGGGACATAAACTATGTGACAGGTTCTCTTTAATCAATAACACTCAAACACTTTTACTGGTCATGTTCCACAATACATTTGGGAAAATGTTCTATGCACAACAACACCAGTCGGGCTGCTGCACCAGCTCAGAGTGTCCACTGGGGGGCTGATAAATCCACCAGGTGGGCCCCAAGTTCAGATGCATGTTTTCAAACGCATGTGTGCCTGCAGGATGCACACACAATTGAAAACTATGGCAGGGTAAGGAGCGATGTGCCCTGGTAATTACTGCTGTAAATGCTAGGAGCAGCGTTCTGACACAGGTGGCATGATGATGTCATGCGATCCATGCCAGGCACAAGCCATAGGAGAGAGCTATTTGCCAGAAGAACGGGGAGAGGTAAGACTTACTTTTTATGTTTAATGGGGATCCTATATACAGCCTACCGTGGGGCCTATATACCTACCTTTTGGGTGGTCTTATATACCTACCTACCTACTGGGGGGATTAAATATCTACCTACTGGGTGCCCTTATATATCTACCTACCTACTGGGGGGGATCATATACCTATCTACTGAGGAGCCTATGTACCAATCTACCTACTAGGGGCTATATACCTACCTTCCTACTGGGGGGACTATATATCTACCTACTGTGTGTCCTTATATATCTACCTATCTATTGGGGGGGATTACATATCTACCTACTGAGAGGCCTATTTACCAATCTACCTACTAGGGGCTATATACCTACCTTCCTACTGAGAGGCTCTATATATCTACATACATGTTGGACCTTAAATGGGGTCTAGGTACCTATCTACTTAATGATTAAGTGGAAGTAACTGCTTTTCATCTCCATTTAGTGGAGGTGACTGCTTCTAAAAGGAGATAAACACGTTATTAAGTTTAAGGTTCACTTACTTTTTCTAAGATCAGATACTAAGTTTAATTATAAACTATAATTATAAAATTATACCCCTAAATTAATTTTAGACCCCAGAGCAGATCCTAAAATTAATTTTAGACCCCAGACCAGACCCTAAAATTAATTTTAGACTTATATCCAGAACAAATCCAGTTGTCATAAAATTTAGAGTATGAGGAAATCATCTATACACTACATCCAAGCATTAATATTTAAGGTACAAAATATTTTTTAGTAGCGAGTTTTAGCAGCCATTATGTCTGTAACATAATGATTCACATTTATTATCCAATATGTCTCATGGATGACTTTTTTTTACCATTTGAAATATATCAAAGATCAAAAGAGAAACTTGCCTGATGTTTTCCTACAAAGGTCTGGAGATATTTGCTGTTGTGAAGAACAAAATAAGGAATTATCTGTATTATTCAAGAAATTAGTCTAATTTGTGCTTGATTTCACACTGCTCTGTGTATAACATCTGATACTATTTAAGATCAGACATTTATAAATGTGTCCAAATTTACTTTTCTGTGAATTTTATGAGGGACTAATTTTTCACTAGAGTAAAAAATACTGCATTGTGATCTTTTTCAGTCCTCACAATCAACACTCTTCAATGTAGCAGACCGCCATGTGAAAGTAGCCCCTCTTTCACCTTCAGAACTCCACAAATAAATTCGGGTGGTGTCAGCATTTCGACCCGATATGGAGAGTCTTTATAAATTTTTCACTATTTTCCCAATTCACTATATTATCACAGCACATTAGCACAACCTCTGACAGGCTGCAGTAAACATTATAACCGCTGGATGACCAAACATAGACACATAGGGCGACATGTGTGAACGGAGCTGCGCCAGGTTTCTGTCTTACTTTGAGCCAAAAAAAATGTTGTAGTCCGACAGATGTATGAACTGACCTTAGCATAAATCTGGTGCATGTTGTGACAGATCTGACACTTTTGAATGTGCCAATTCTACAGGGTCGTTTCGCACCAAATTCATGCAATGTTATTTATGAATGCGGCACAACAAAATGGGTCGTAAAACTGTCATAACAATCCATACCAATTTCAAAATAGTAAGACTGAGACAAATTTTAGTGAATACGAATTTATGCGCCACTTGTGGGCGCATACATTTATATCACAATGGGACACATTTATAAAGTGATGTGAGACACTTTTATACATGCTGACGAATGCTACACTAACTTTCAGAGAAGTAGGATTGTCTGGTATGCGCCAGTTTTCATACATGTCCCTCATATAATGTAAATGTTTCCAGAATAAAGTGACAACTTGCCTGTCCACCTACCCCCAGAAAAAAAAAAAAAAATGGGATCACAAAGTCATTTGTACTCCAAAATGGTTACCCTGCAATAAACAAGGCCTCACCAGCATAGTGCACCACACGTATCTGCAATAATGGCACTCTTTTGTATCGCCTTATCTATATACAATTACATTTCCAGCAACCACCCACCTCATATATTGAAGGTGTGTGAGTGGTTGTCTTAATGGTATTTTTGAATTTCTGCAATCTCCCCATGTATTATACTGTGGCTTTTCTGCATACTGTGTGAACCGGTATCAATTTAATGTGCAGTCTAATTGTTCCCCTAGTGGTGGGGTATGTGAGCTACAGCTTAGCAATCAGCTGCACCTGTTCATCTTTCTTAAGTAGCATAGGGGCCAGTGTTGCCTCTTTATTGGGTTCAGTTTTCAGTCCAGCCTTTGAGCTGTGAGTATGGCCTTGTTTCTGTGTTTTTTGAGTAATTAATTTCCCATTTTTTCTGTGGTTTTTTTGTAAATCGTTTTTTCAACTGCATAAAAAATGCATCAAAAACATATGCAGTTTTTCAATTCTGGTCGTTTTATAATTAACTTTAATTTGGAATATAGGTAAAATAAAAAATAAAAAATTCTGCGTGTGTTTGACGTAGTTGAAAAAGGGCAACAAAAAAGCAATGTGTGAACCATGTTGGCAGAAAAATAAAAAAGCTGCAGGGATAAAAACAAATATTTTGTTGCTAAATATTGCTGCTTTCAGTTAATGCGTACTGTTAGCAAATCATTAAAAAAATGTAAATGTAGGAATCTAGAGAAATGTGAAAACATGAGCAATAAAACATTGTTATGTATAATAGCAGAAACAGTTAATGCGTGTGATCAGATTGCAAAAACTACACAAATGTGATTTCCTGGTAAAGTTGTATAGAAAAAAAACATTTAAATTGGCTGCTTTAAATGTAAAATGTGCAGCCTCCCAATTATGCTTAACACCACTGTGAAGCTGTTAACACTCTCTAAGAGCAATGTCTTTGGCATTAATATTGCCTATTGGATGATAACCAAATTTTCTATTCAGTGCAGGAGAATAAAAACATAATTTTTTACTACTGTTCTGGAGCCAGAATATAAAAGAATTACTCTCTATTGTACTATATTTAAAGTTCAACTGTTTAAATGTTTTATCCATGCATCAGTGTACAAGTGTTGATATAAAACATTGTAAATTATTATAGACCAGCACCTCTTTCTCCACTTATCAGACTCTTTCTCCTCCCCTCTGCTGACCACTCACTCTTAGTCATTATCATGGATTTGTGGGCACGTGACGCTTCATGGAGGTCTCAAATTGACTCTTTATTCAATGAAACAGCTTCACCCAATGATGCTTTGGATACTTAGGCTATTTTAGATGTTAAAAAACAAATCAAATATTTGCCACAAGAACAAATGAAGATCTGGTGGAATAAAAATACCTTGGGTAAATATATATATCGAGATGCCTCATTCCTAGGGGCCTGAGAGTACGGTATACATTTTTCCATCATATGGCAATGTCAAAAATAATTTTAGCCTTAAATGGACAGAAATTTGCAATAATTGCTCATTTGCACTTATGCAACTAATTATTGATTATAATAGCGAAACAATGGAGGAGGTTGCAAAAGAAATACAGGCACTTGAATCTCAGCTCATTATTTCCAAAACAGAAATATATATATTTCATAAGGAAATAAATTTATAAATAGCAAAAGATAGATTTTAAATCACAACAGCGGATTATCTTCTCAAACATCCACGGGTGGTGAGTAGAGATGGGCGAATTTCTCAAAAATTCGATTCGGTCACTTCGCCAAATTTTCCGACAAAATGCATTTCGTTCCGACTTACGTCGGCACGAATCGCGTTAAAAAGCAGCTATTTCCAGGCTGCACAGAGCCTGCAGGGTGCTGTAGAACGTTGTGCCATGCTTAAATATGCAGAGGAAGCTTGGTTTGGTCTTCATACAATGTTGTGTTTTAGTATGACACGCAGATGACTGCCGCCGCTCTTAGATCGCTTCACTATAAAATTCCCTGGGCACTTAAGAGGGCAAAAACTGACCAAAAAACTCAAGCAGGAATGTAGCTGATAAAGTCATGCCAGCGAAAGCTGGAAAAAAACAAGCTGAGAGCTCAGGTGGCAACATTAGTGCGAGTGTGGAGGTGACGGCCGGCAGCCACAGCAGCATGAGGTCAGGCAGTGGCACAATGGGCATTTGGAGGTGGCAAAACACGAGGAAAGCCACAGAGTGGCACAATGATGAGAGTGGAGGTCACGGCGGCAGCAGAATGAGGTCAGGCAGTGGCACAATGACAATCTGGAGGCGGCCCAAAAAAAGTATTGGCCAGAGTGGCACAAGGATACAGTGTGGAGGTCACGAAAGCAGCAGCATGAGATCGGCAGTGGCACAATGACATTCTGGAGGCGGCAAAACAGTATTAGGCCCCAGAGTGGCACAATCAACACAGTGTGGAAGTCATGGCGGCAGCAGTATGAGTCAGGCAGTGGCACAATGACATTCTGGAGGCGGCTAAACAGTATTAGGCCACAGAGTGGTACAATCACACAGGGGTAGAGGTTACGGCGGCAAACAGTATGAGATCAGGCAGTGGCACAATGATATTCTGGAGGCGGCAAAACAGTATTAGGCCACAGAGTGGCACCAATCAAAACAGTGTGGAGGTTCACGGCAGGCGGCAGTATGAGGTCAGGCAGTGGCACAATGACTTCTGGAGGCGGCAAAACAGTTTAGGCCACAGAGTGGCACATTGAGTCTGTGTGGAGGTCCCGACAGCAGCAGCATGAGATCAGGCAGTGGCACAATGACATTCTGGAGGCGGCAAAACAGTATTAGGCAACAGAGTGGCACAATGATACAGTGTGGAGGTCACGACAGCAGCAGCATGAGATCAGGCAGTGGCACAATGACATTGTGGTGGTGGCAAAACCAGTTTTTTAGGCCACAGAGTGGACAAATCACACAGTGTGGAGGTCACGGCGGCAGCAGGATGAGCTCAGGCAGTGGCACAATGACATTCTGGAGGCGGCTAAACAGTATTAGGCCACAGAGTGGCACAATGATACAGTGTGGGGTCACGACAGCAGCAGCATGAGATCAGGCAGTGGCACAATGACATTCTGGAGGCGGCAAAACAGTATTAGGCCACAGAGTGGCACAATCACACAGTGTGGAGGTCACGACAGCAGCAACATGAGATCAGGCAGTGGCACAATGACATTCTGGAGGCGGCAAAAAAAGGAGGAAGCCACAGAGTGGTACAATGATGAGAGCGGAGGTCAAAGGCGGCAGCAGCATGAGGTCAGACAGTGGGACAATGACAGTGTGGAGGACATGGCAGCAGCCCAGGCAGCAGCATGAGGTCAGGACAGTGGCACAATGCACAGTGTGGATGTCACGGCAACAGCAACAGCAGCATGAGGTCATAGAGTGGCACAATGACAGAGTGTTGACGTGGGTGGCAATACCAGTCCCTGGTAAAGATGGTGGTAGGCAGATGGGAAACTGTCAGCAGATGTGTGGCATCAGGCTGGTGGCGGCATCAGAAAAGTGGCTGAGGCAGGTAGTTTGAACCCAGGGCTGACGCCTAAGGCATTGGTGTGTGGTAATCCTGTCCGATCCACGCCTGATTCATCTTGACAAAGGTCAGTCGTTCCACATTTCCCGTGGACAAGCGGGTTCTCCTTGGGGTAACGATGGCCCCCGCCGAATGAACACCCGTCTGATTCCCCCACTACTGGCCGGGCAGGACAGGGTTCTCCACTGCAAACTCGGCAAGTTGCGGCCACACATCCAGTTTGGCTGCCCAGTAGTCCAGCGGATCTTCTAACTGAGGTGGCAGAGTGCTGTCCAAATAGGCCACAACCTGTTGGTTCAGGGACTGCTCCAGGTCATGCTGCCAGGTGTAGAACTGCGTGACACCGCTGTGCCCTACACATGTGGTATGATGGAGCAGTACTTGTGGAGGCTGAGATGGTGGTGGTGGTGGAGGAGGAGGAGGCGGACATTGGCGCAGGTGCGCAGTTTGACAATGTGGAGGAGAAAGCGGCGTCTCTGTCCAAGTTGTTGGTGTGCCCGGGCTGGAAGCACATTTTACCCAGTGGGCCGTAAAGGACATGTATGGCCCTGACCGTGTTACAGCTCCAGACGTCCGCGCTGCCGTGCACCTTGGAACAAACCCATAAGCTCTA
>JAODAL010056221.1:0-23435 GCA_025379985.1 Phyllomedusa bahiana | reverse complement strand
TTAATTACTTAAATGGAAATACAGAAATGCTGTACATTCAGCTCTATTGTTTTTGCATACTTTGTATTCATATATTGTATTTGAGTTACAAAAAAAATCACGCAGAAATGGGTAGAAAAAAAAAATGTATACAAAAATAGATGGAATTTTTACTCCCGAAATGGGTCTGCATGCAATTACTTATTATTATATGATTTAGTTGCTAACAAATTCTTTTGAAAAATAAAAAATATCCCAATTTTTTTAAATAGAAACGTGGCCTCATTATTAAACTTATCTCTTAAAAAATCGGGGAAAGTGGGGGCAAAGAAGGGAGGGGGGGCAAGGGGGGGGAAAAGGGAAAGAGAAATAATGGTAAATAATCCATCAGCATTGAAAACCCAGAAAAAACGGGAGTTACCCAAAACAGAGTTTCCCATAAAGGGGATTTGGTGTCTTCTTTGTTTTTTTACCCGCCCTGTTTTTTGCTCCCTAACTTTTGAAAATCCTGATCCTGATTGTGGAGGGAACATTACAGTTGAAAAGGTGCAGCAAAAATCAATAGGCCCAGAGTGGCAAAATGACAAGTGTAGATAGGGGCACCAAATAAATACCAAGGGGCACAATACGGTTAAAAGGGGCACAACTAAAGGGCCCAGAGTGTCTTACAAAAAACCTGCCAAAACCGCCAAGTAGGGTTTTTCCCGCAACTCGCACTGGGGACTACTACTGGGCTGCTCGGTGAGCCCCTTTCCGTACTTTCGGGACCTCGAAGTGGTTTTCTCCCCTTCCATTCGGGTCCTACCCCCCACGCGCCACCCTGCTTTCTCACGGGCCCCCACCCACTTGCGGCTGCCCCTGCCCCTTGGGCAAGGGCACCCCTTTTTCTCGACGATATGATGAACCCTCGTTCACCTGGGTCCCCAAGGGGGATCGGGTACTCTTTGGGGGTTTTTTAGATGTCCCTGGAGGAATTTTATGATCAAACAACCAAAACAAGAACCTTGGGGTTTCGTCAACACACGGCTGCAGAAGATCCCATTCTGGCCCACCCAGTACCCTGTGCGACGCCCCTTACTGTCTGCGACCTGGCCCGCCCAGGAAGGTTTGTGCCACTGCCACTCACATGTGAAGGGCCTGCCACCTCTCTGTCTGACACACTGTTTGATCAAAAAAATACAGACTTTGTTAAATGAATACGTCTGTATATGATAAACACACACCCTGTATTATAGTCCAAATTAACACACAATCAAGAGGTTAAATTAAGCCTTGGGCATGAAATACCCTACCAAATGTAATTTAGGCGTATATGGGACAAAAAAAATACACCCTTTATTTTAGTCCAAATTAACTCACAATCAAGAGGTTAAATTAAGCCTTGGGTACAGAACAACCAGATGTAATTCAGGCGTTTATGAGGCAGAAGTACACCCACCCTGGACTTTAGGTAGAATACCCCACAAACTAAAACAAAATAATAACACTGGTTGTGTAACAAATGTGTATATGACACACACTTGTAAAGGTCTTTCACTCCAGTAGCTGAAAAAACAAGTTTCTTTGCTAAAGAGTGCAACATAGTGTAGCAGCAGCAGCCAGATGCTTAATGACAGGAGTCACAGTGAGAAGTGCGAGAATGTAACATGGCGTCCGTATTTACAGGTCTGTGATGTCACAGAAGCCCGCTGGTTGCTGATTGGCTACATGTCTGCACATGTCATTGAGGGTGTTTCTTTCTTCCTCCCGGAGTTCACTGCCCCATGTCACACCTTGTGCTCGCGGCCATTTTAGAAAAAAAAGATGATTCGTTCCCGCAAAGTACCATAAACTTCGGCTTCACGCAGAACCAAAGTTTTCCTGAAATTTTAAATGAATTACACTTTGTTAGAATTGATTCGCCCATCTCTAGCAGTCAGTCAATCAGTGCAGAGCATAGAGGGGGGTCAAGAACGTCACCAGTAAGAGTGTAGGGATCTCATTGGCTGCTAAAATCACATGATCCTGTTTTATGTATATCACTGTATTTCCTGGAGAACACCATTTTGATTACAGTCTGTAAACTGAACACATTGCTCTCTATGCTGTGCTTGGTTGAAAGCAGCCAGACATACCATTTCCCAGAGATTTGACAAAGGAAAACTGCTAGATAGATTAGTTAGGGTTGAGGTACAGCAAGATTAGGAAATCCTAAACAGTAGTAGTTGGGGATTTTGATATTTCTGCTGACTGCATCTTTACCATCTTTATTTTGATTGCCAAAAAGTTTGTTGCTACAGTTATGGGGGGACAACTTGTGCACAAGACACTGTTAGGAAATCTCTCAAAAGAAATCGCTGCAATTTACTGGTTTCTTGCAGAAAATTTCATTCCATGCCTAAAAGTTCCTTGCTGTAGTTTTGGGGGGACTGCCAGTGTATAAGACACCGTTCTTCCATAAGACCCAATTTCACAGATATTCCATAGAAAAAAAATCAATTTCTAATCCTAGTTGCCAGTTGCAAAGTATAGGGATTCAATAACACTGTTGAATTGGTGTCAGGTTTCTTCCATAAGATCCCATTTCACAGATATTCCATAGAAAAAATTCTGTTCATAATCCTATTTGCCAGTTGGAAAATATAGGGATTTAACAACACTTGTGATTTGCTGTCTTTGGAGTACAGTTCTTCAATAAGAGACTGTGAACAAATCTTGACCATTTTAATATTTATCTTTTTAAACATGGAGCGAACTAGAAGTGATAAGCGAGCAAGAGGCATAGGACGTGAAGGTAGAGGTATGAGACAAGGCGCTCCTTCCAGTGCTCAGGACAACAGACAAGCGAGTACATCGTCAGTTGCAGGACCGTCAGGCCTGTCATCGCTTGGTAAGTTCCCTGTGAATGTCAGTACTGAAGAGCGTCGCCAATCTATTCTTCAGTGGGTAACACAACCTGCATCGAGCGGTTTTATCTCCTCGTCCTCTCAGTCCTGGCCACAAACGTCATCATCATCATCATCATCATTATCAGTCCAACCTGAAGTAAACACAGTCCAAATGTCAACCAATGTACAGACCGCTCCATATAATCCATATTCTGAAGAGCTCTTTGATGACACAATGTGGTTGGGGTCAGAAGGCATTTCAAAAGATCAAGAGGCCCAAAAGAGGATGATTTTGTCTGCTCTGATGCCAAATTGCTGATGCCCTCAGATAAGGAGAAGGAAGGTGGCCCCTCTCTTTTTGCTGGATTCGTCATCTTTAAGGTGCAAAAATGACAAACACAAGAGGCAAAAGGCGCGGAACCCGGTATATGTTCTTCAGACCCTTCTGTAAGCATGGAGTTGTGCCTTTGTCAACATACATGCGCATCTACAAGAAGTGCGACATTGTGTACATTAAGGGTATGGGCACCATACAAAAAACATGCCACATAAATGCTATCATGGCAAGACTGGCAGGATCTACAATGTTACACAGCATGCTGTGGGTATCATTGTGAACAAGCATATCAAGGGTAAAAATTATTGCCAAAAGAATTAACGTCCGTGTGGAGCAAATTCGCCACAGCAAGAGCAGAGATAGTCTCCTCCAGCGCGGAGAACGAGAGGAAGAAAAAAGAAGCCAAGGAGAAGGGCACCTGGGTGGAAATGGAGCGTCAGCCAGCATTTCCAAGAGAAGCTCACTTTGTCCGCACTCATGGAAAGGAACCTGAGCTCCTTGAGCCCATGCCCAACGAGTTTATGGCATAATGTGACAATATCCTTTGCAAAATATTCCATTGTTGCTTATGCATAAGGATGTGATGGTGCTACTTAGGGCTTTTTCAAATTTTAGATGAAGGGGCAAGCGCTCTGGTATAGGCAGAAATTTCTCAAGCGCTACCTGGGACTTGACTGTCTGCTGAGGAGGGCTCGAGGTCTTAGCTCATACTTCCGGCGTTCACAACCTGCTTCAACCCGACTGTCAGTGTTGCAGTGTCATCTGGGCCTCCCCTTCAACCATCTGCATTTGCTTCATGCAAATTTTATTCTGAGTGTCCAAAAGTTCATTTTTGCTGGTTTTGAGTTCAAGCCACTATAAAAGACCAATAGTAAAGGTCCTATTGAAAAAAAATCTCATTTCAAATACTAATTTCTTCTTGCTAATTATATTCTTAGTGTCTAAAAGGTCATTTTTGCTGGTTTTGGGGTCAAGCTACTGTAAAAGGGATGCTAGGGGTGCCAATAGGGCAGTACTCCTGTCAGGGGCCCTAAACTAAAAGGGGCCCAGTGGTATGTTAAAAAATAGGAACTCGTATTGGGGGGAGGCCCCATATGATTTAGCTGCATGGAGTACCCTCTATAACTACGGGCCAGCTGAACCTCCATGTTCCCCGTTGGGATGTTCTTGCTGCTACCACATATATGACATGTCCTTGGTCCCTGGTGAAAAAAGTGATAGGGGGCTCCTGCCAGTTACCATGTGCCATTTCCAATACCGATGTCTTCTTATGTGTCAAAGGGGCCGCGTAGCAGCTACTACAGTAGTACTGCACCTCCTATAGCTACGCTGTCCTCATCTTTTCAGTTAACCATTGAAAGGAATTCATTATTTCAGCCTTTGAATTTTTTTCTGTGACTCTTAGAGCCAAATTATCTTCACTAAGTTCTACCACATATCCAGTTTACTGTTATGGATGGTAATTCCAGCTTCTCCTCACCCGTTTCGGTATAAAAATTAACCTGATCATCTTCTCACATTGACTTTAATGGGAATCAGCGTTCGATCGAAATCGGAAATCGATATAATGCATGGCTTAAAAATTCCATAATAGGTTTTAATGTAGGTTTAGCCTTTTCTTATCACAAGGAGAGATTAGTGCGAAAGTTCTGTTTGCTCTGTTTTTAGTATTTTACTTTTTGGCAGGATTAACAAAGCTGAATAAATGAGCTGCTGTCACTGGCCTCGGCTAACATTAACCAAACGGTAACACAGTATTCTTCTGCTGAAACTCTTGTCTAAAGCTGTTTGTATATATAATACTTAGAATTATTTTTCCTCACTGTGGACACCGTACAAGCAAAGCCGTGATAACAGGAGCAGAAAATAGAATGCTTATATGTATTTAAATGTAAAAGGCTAAAGGATTAGATACTGCTAGTTCATATTTAGAATAGGTAAAGTCTGTTTAAAAATTGGAAATACTTTAATCTACATAAGCATTATTTATTGATATGCATTTACATGGTAGAAGGACCATTAATGGGTTGCCAAGGATTAGAAAAAAATTATTGACATTTCTAGATACAGTATCACTCCTGTCCATTGCCTGTGTTTTAATGCAGATCAGCCCCATTGACTTGAAAGTAAATTAGCGGCAAAACCAGACACAATGGAAAAGAGTAGCCTAGTGCAAATTTGTCCCTGTTTGATTCAACAGTGGTCCGAATGAACCTGTAAAAAAAACTAAGTTGGGGACATCCCGAACCTGAATTTTTTAACACTGACCCTAGCCCTAACCAAAACCTAAATTGGGATTAGAGCTAAAGGTGTGACGTCACTTCTGGTCATATTATTTCCCTAATGTGACAGCGGACTGGAAGTAAAATTTGGCTGAAAATGACATAATAAGGGTTAGTTATGCTTAGAGATGACTTTTTGGTAATTTTATGCCAACCTGAATCAAATCACTTGGGTTCTAGTTGAATTTGACTTTGATTTGAATCTGAAGTTAAACACTAGCAAAGAGCAAACCTGATCCTGGAATAAAAAATAAAAGCTTAATATTTTTGGTAATCTTTGACCACCCTCAAAAAAGATTTGTCCAACAAAGGACCAGAGGGCAGGGCTGTTCTAAAATTACAAAGAAAAGGCACTCACTCCTGAAGCCACTGCCGATCCAACATTACTGGTTACACTGAAAACAATGTCCAGTTAAATACAAATAAATGTACACGTTGAAAACAATTAATTAAAATGCAAGCAAACTACTAAGGGCAAAAACACATGATAAGTACCATGAGTAGATGTTACATAACATCAAAATAAAGTATAAATAATCATAGTAAAAAATGTGTATACAGATGTAATACTGCAGTGAATCATTCAAAACAGATAATTGTACAAAGTCAAAGTGCAATTAATAATACCCAATTCATTAGACTATTACAGAGCAGCTAAATAAGTTCTAAAGAATAACATGATGGTATTTAAATTGAATTACATACATGATATTAATGCTATAATTCATTAAATAATACAATACATGAAAAACAAAATATTACATATTCTATTATTACTCTTAGGGAGACATGTATGATCAGGTTTTTCACCCTTTTCTGGCATAAAATGCGCCTAAGTGAGCAGTCAACAATGTGTAAAGCGCCTAATGAATGTGTGTTCAGTGGTGCCAATAGGGCATTATGGACAGTACTCCTGTCAGGGACCCTAATCAAAAAGGGGCCCACTGATATGTTAAAAAATAGGAACTAATAATGGATGGGAGCGACATTTGCTTTGGATGTATGGGGCCCTGAAACAGTTAATAGATCACTGAAGGCAGCCCTGAATGTGTTAGGCACGTTGTTCGTAAGACTCAACACTTTCTAATGCGCCTAACATGAGGGGACGTTTTGGGAGCGTTCTGGCGGCATGTCGCACCACACTCGTAATATTAGACACATATGAATGTGGTTCGGCAACACCAGGCGCATTACTGCTCCAACAGGCAGAACTATTTCAATTTGGTTTGCCTGAGCCTGAGGAGGCAAAAAATTTCTCAACTTACACCAGCACAATAATAAAAAATGATTTCTGATAATCATCAAACTATATAAAATTAAATAATTTAAATTTAATAAAAAATTTTATGATATAAAAATAATATAAAAATATATAATATCCCAAAAAATATAAAAATATCTCCTATAAAATGTATTTAAAATTAATAGAATCTAAAATAAATTTTGCATTAAATAACCCACTGATGATGTTGTTTAGATTTTTAAATTTAAAATTTTTGACTTTATTAAATTTTAAATTTACATTTGCTGCTCTCACCTTTTATTCTACATACAGCAAGAGCCAGCACAGCACAGGTGTTACTGGGATCTGTGGTCCACCAAGCAAGATCAGTACCGTAGTTTCTAGTCACTGCCATGCTATTCTAATGACTTTTCTTTTATTTCCAGCCTATCTATAGCATTTATACATGTTTGGCGCATTACTAATGTGCCTAAGTTCCGTAATGCGCCAAATACACAGGAGAAGCGCAATGAACTTTACACACTATTTATGAACACACAAAAAACGCTTTCATACATTCAAGAACATTATACATTGAAAAAAAGATAAGAAAAGTAACTTCGATGCATTCGATTCGTACATGTCACCCTTAGTGTGGAAAACACCTCGACGTACACTGCACTGTTCCTTCACTCTTCCCTGGCAGTTCCACACTAAAGATGTAATTTCCATACTTCACATTACTATCACATACTGTACATGTAAGCATATATCACTGAAAGCAGTGTTTGACTGTAGCATCATGTAAACCATGGACATCACTGGTGGGTTGCCGGTTAAGAACACTGGAGCAGCAGGGACAGTGACTTCTGGGTTAAAGGGGTTTTCTCGCTACGAAGATCATAGTAGAAAAGACCAAAAATCTAAGCATGTCTGTCCTTGGTTACCATAAGCAAAGTGCTATGGTTTAGGAGAACGGGCTGCTTGTTTAGTGCTTGGTAACGAAGTGAGAGCTCCGGTCAGGTTTACAGCCAGGTCCCACCCCCGGTCGTGATTTTGAATGCACGTCTGAGGAAGATGGAGGAAAAAGGTCACGCACAGGATCGCGCACGCGTGAGAGAGAGAGGTGTGCACGTGCAGGGTTTGTCACTGACAGTGATCACAAGTCCTGCAGCAGAGAGAGAGATCATGTGCAGTCCCTGCATATCAAAACAGATATGGTGTATATTTTTTTTCTGCAGATCTGTAGAGGTCAGAGGTGTAATAATCTGCAGGATATATCACTGTGTGTGAGAGACAGAGAAAAAAAATCACCCATCTTTCCCAGAGTGCTGAATGTCAAATGCCCATTCTAATTACAAAGTATGTAGAGAGAGCGAGAAATGTAGATATACACTATCGAGTTTCACTTAGCTTTTCACTTCCAATGACAGCTGAGAACCTTTCCCTTCCCCTGGCTCACACAGACTGAATTCGCCCCTGCACACTTTGGGGCGTGTCTGCAAAGAGAGAAGATACTCCCTGCTGGGAGGAGAAACACGCCCCTCCATTTCACAAGTTCTGCTTAGCAACTAGTATAAACGGCTGCCAAATGATGAAACAAGAATACCCCTTTAAGTGCAGTTTTTTTTTAAACTTTAGATCAGTCCAGATAATGGTCATTTTTAAAAAAAATCTCACGATAGCTATTTCAATATTCAGACCCAGATGAGCAATTTTCCTCCCATGCAACTTTTTGTTGTTGGATTACCAAAATAAGTCCAGAGTTTTCTTTTGTAATACACAAAACTTTAATTTCTTTCAAATGGGCCACTTTTAAGAGAACTTTTCATCATCTTGCCTGATCATGAGCAGCATGAAACAGGGATATGCTTCCTCATTTTCACCAGCTATAATATACTCAGAAACACTTCGGAATTCAGGGTTTAACAATGAGCTAGGGGAAAAGAAAGGAGTCCTCTGGATGGTCCCTGACAGCTTCTCATCACCCCGCTGAGCTTGATTGACAGGTCTGGGCATGACTGACAGGAAAACATCTTCTAAATCTAGTCTTACCCATGCAAAAAGCACTGATGAAGCACATGGTTGAACATATGAATGTACCCTTTCAGCCTTCACATGAGAAAGTGCATATTTAGTCATACAATATTATTTCTATGAAGAAGGAATTTTACAGTTTGCATGCAAAGTTTGCCCTTTATCACCTAGCATTAAAATAGTGAAAAAGATGTGAATGCTCAACTAATGAAGGGTAAACTGATTGATGCATGGTCAGCTTTTCTGATTCCCAGGTGAAAAAGATAACATGTTTGAACACTGTGATTTCAGAAACTGCTATAAATTATGGTGACAAAAATAACCATCATTCACCTCTACAGCCACCACCATTCCAGCGCCAGAGTTCTGGAAATCACCCTTGATTCCCACCTGTAGTAATGTAATGTAAATTACTTACCTGCAGCAATCACTGCCCTCAGTGGTGTCGTTTATGTTACTAGAGATCGCTAAGGCTAGTGATTGGCTGAATTGTCATGTGAGCAATGTACAGTTGTACAGTTGTACATACACTATATAAAAAGACATATGTGCATGTTTTCTCACTATCTGACATGAAATCAGAATAAACCTTTCCCGTTTTAGGTCAATTAGGAACCAAAATTATTTATATTTGCCAAATGCTAGAATAATAGGAGAGAGTTTTAAGACATTTTTATTACTTTCTGCAAAGTCAAAAATTTACATACACTACTACACATTTCTATGCCTTTAAACAATTTGGGACAGCTCATATGATGATGTCATGTATTTGGAAGCTTCGTATAGTTTTATTGGCAACATCTGAGTTAATTAGAGACACAAATGTGGATGTAATTTAAAGCACACCAGAAACACACTGCTTCTGTGTGTAACATCAAGGGAAAGTCTAAAGAAATCAGCCAAGACATGAGGAAGAGAATTGTGGACTTTCACTAGTCTGGATCATCCTTGGGTGCAATTTCCAGATACATGATGGTGCCTTGTTCATCTGTACAAACGATTATATGTAACTAAAAAACCAACCCGACTGTGAAGCACAGGAGTGGAATCATCCTTTTGTAGGGTTGTTTTGCTGGAGGAGGGACTGGTGCACTTCAAAAAACAGATGGCATCATGAGAAAAGAAAATTATGTGGCAATACTGAAGCAATATCTCAAGACATCAGCCAGGAAGTTAAAGCTTTGGTGGCAATGGGTCTAACAAATGGACAATAGCCCAAAGCATACTGCCAAACTGGTTACAAAGTCACTTAAGGATAACCAAGTCAATGCTTTGGAGGGGCCATCACAAAGCCCTGATCTCAATCCTATTGAAAATTTATGGGTAAAGCTGAGAAGACAGGTGCGAGCAAAGCAACCTACAAACATGGTTCAGTTACACCAGTTCTGTCAGGAGGAATGGGCCAAAATTCCTACCAACTGTTGTGAGAAGCTTGTGGAAGGATATCCCAAAATGTTTGACCAAAGTGATACAGTTTAAGGGAAATGCTACCAAATAATAATGAAATGTATGTAAACTTGTGACTTTGCAGAGAGTAATAAAAATGCCGTAAAATTTTCTCATTATTCTGATACTTGGCAAATTTTAAATAATTTTGATAATCTTAATTGACCTAAAATGGGCAAGGTTTATTCTGATTTCATGTCAGATAGTGAGAAAAACATGCATATGTGTCTTTTTCTATAATGTATGTGTCACGAATGGAGGCGCAGCCCGCACTCATTCCCCCGCGTCCCCTCTCGCACCCGGGGCGAGTGGTGCCGCGGTCCACATGTCGGGCCGTGGGCGCACTCGCTCCCTCGGGCGCATCCACTTACCTAGCCGCGCTCCTGCTTCCCCGCATCTGTCTTGCCAGCCAGTGCATGCGGCCCTGCTCCTTAGGCCCTTCTCTCTCAGATTTAAAGGGACAGCGCGCCGGCAATTGGTTTTGCCGGCCGCTGACCCTATATAAGGGCTCCACCTCCGGAACTACCTTGCCGAATCCCCATTGCCTATGAGAGGAAGCCTTACATTACTCCGGTTTGCCGTTTCTGTGTACCAGTCCCATCTGTCTTTATCATTTGACCTCGAACCTTGGCTGCCTGCCCCGACCTTCTGGCTTGATCCCGACTACAACTTCGTCTACCACTTCTGTACCGCACTGCACCTCGGCCGCCTCCGCAAACAAGCCACATCAGGGGTAGCAACCTGGTGGAATCTTGCCGCGGCAAGTCCACGGCGGGCTCTGGTGAAAACCGGGACCCATTTAGATTCCGCTCCCGTGTGTAGTCTGTACCACCGCTTGCTGCAGTCCAGGGGATCCACTACCCCGGCTTACAGTTGGATTCAGCCATGGATCCCGCGAAGGTGTCGTTGCCTAGTGTGGAAGATCTTACGTCCATAGTTGCCCAGCAAGCTAAACAGCTGGTGCAACAGGCGCAACAGTTAGATCAGCTGACTGCCATGATGCAATATCTTATCATCTCTCAGCGGCAATCTCCGCCACCTCCTCCGGCCGTTCCTGTGCCTGTCGTCTCTTCTGCTCCTGTGGGACCCAAGTGCCGGCTGTAGTGTTGAGCGATTATTATCGACAAAGTTGAAATGGCTCGGTATTTAGTTGATCGGATTTTTTAGATCACGCGCTATTTAGGTTATACAATATGTGCAATAATCTATTAATATCGCGCATTTTCAGCGTTCCTGTCATTTTGGCGGCCAGCAAATCAGCTACAGAATAGAGCAGGGTGAGATGTGTGTGCGACGTCATGACTGGGATGTGTATGGTTGCGATTGCTGGGAAAATCACTTGACCTCGTTTTACATAGAAACAGCCCTTCCTGTTCCATGATCAGTGTGTGTCTGTATTCAAAGCAGTAGGACGTTGCGCTACTGCCCTCTCGTGCAAACAGCTCAGTGAAAAAAATTATTCTATTTGTTTACGAGAGACAGCTCTACTTTTAGCTGTGAATCCTTCAGAACTACATGTGTAGAACTCAGAGATTTGCAGATGTTAGTAGTTAGGCCGAGAATTTTAAAGAGCAATCTACCACTGTAAAGTCACGGGAAGCAGGGGGGGCCCCTGGGCGAACAAAGACAAGCTCTTTAACAGAATAATGGATATTTGTATTGCAGACATTGCATTGCAATAGCTTTATTATTAAACAGTTTACTGTTGAATATTACTTGGGTATTGGGCAGCCATGAACTTATATTAGGATACAGATCTTTTCTAATACTGAAGGTCTACCCCCCCCACCACCCCCATTTGTTAGGTGCAAAACTCCACTTTGATTGTCAGTATACTCAATTTCAGATAGGTGTTCTTTTTCATTTTGCTCAGATTCAGCACTTGTTGATAGACGTACCTGCAGTTAAATTTGAATCAGCATTTGTGTAGTCACCACAGTTGATAGGTGCCAAAAATACCTTTTATTATCCGTATATCATTTCTGATACGTGTTTTTGCACACTTTTGCCCGTCAGATTTGTCTGATAGAGGCCCACATTGCGGTTAAACTTTGAATCCAAGCAATTGTGTAGTCACCAAGGTGAATTGATAGGTGCCCACCAAAATTCACTTCTTATTATCAGGATACCTTTCAGATATGTGTTTTTTGCACTTTTGCCAGTCCAGTTTTGGTTGATAGAGCACCTTGCAGTTAAATTTGAATCCAGCAATTGTGTAGTCACCACAGGTGAATTGATAGGTGCCATAAATACCTTTTTTATCCGCTTATACATTTCAGGATACGTGTTTTTTTGCACTTTTGCCCAGTCCAGATTTGTTGATAGAGCCACCTTGCAGTTTAAATTTTGAATCAAGCAATTTTTGTGAGTCTCCAGGTTGATTAGGTGCAAAAATACCTTTTTATTATCCGTTTAACATGTTCAGATACGTGTTTTTTTGCACTTATGCCCAGTCCAGATTTGTAGATAGAGGTACCTAGCAGTTAAATGTGAATCCAGCAATTGTGTTAATCCACACAGGTGAATTGATAGTAGCCAAACAATACCTTTTATTATCCGTTACATTTCAGATATGTGTTTTTTGCACTTTTGCCCCAGTCCCAGACTTTTTTGATAGAGCCACTTGCAATTAAATTTGAATCAGCAATTGTTGTAGTCTACCATATGGTTGATAGGTGCCAAAAAATACCTTTTTTTATCCGTATATCATTTCAGATACGTGTTTTTTTGCACTTTTGGCCCCAGTCAGAATTGTTGATAGTGCCACCTTGCAGTTAAAATTTGAATCCAGCAATTGGTGTACCACAGGTTGATAGGTGCCAAAAATACATTTTATTATCCGTATGACGTTTCAAGATACGTGTTTTTTGTATCTTTTGCCCAGTCAGATTTGTTGAAAGAGGTTACCTTGCAGATAAATTTGAATCCAGCAATTGTGTAGTCACCACAGACTGAATTGATAGCGTGACCAAAATACCTTTTATTATCCTGTAATACATTCAGATACGTGAGTTTTTTGCACTGTTGCCCAGTCTGATTTGTTGATAGAGCACCTTTGCAGTTAAAGATTTGAATCCTGCAATTGTGATAGTCACCACAGTGAATTGATAGGTGCCAAAAATACCTTTTATTATCCGTATACATCTTTCAGTTTACGTTTTTTTTTGCTCTTTTGTCCCAGCGAGAGTTGTTGATAAAAGCACCTTGCAGTTAAATTTGAATCCAGCAATTTTGTTTTGATTTGAGGGATTTTGAGAATAGCTGTGATTTGATCCGTCTTTTAATAAGAGACATTCCAAACTGCTTCCATACCCTTCAACATTTTATCTTTCTGAAGGATGGGAGCGAGAGCGACAGTAATGTAGATGGTAAGCGAGCTAAGAGGGGGTAGGACATGGAGGTAGAGGTACGAGAGAAGGTCCTCCTTCCAGTGTGGCGAAACACGCAATGCCAGCGAATTGCGGTTGCAGGACCGTCAGGCCTGTCATCGCTGGGTCAGGGCCCTGTGAATCTAGTCCGACAGCGTCGCCCAATCTGTTCTTCAGTGCTTATTGCCACCTACAATCCAGCAGTCTTACCTCCTCGTCCTCCAGTCATGGCACCCACAAATGTCGTCATCTGCATCATCAGCATAGTTCCAACATGAAGCGGAAGGCAGCCCAAATGTCCACTGTGTACCCACACAAGTGGATAATCCATTGTCTGAAGACCTCTTTGATTTGACAAAAAATGCGGTTGGGGTTCAGAAAGGCATTGTTATAAAAGCTCAAGAGGCCAAAGAGGATGATTTTCTCTGCTCTGAACGGGCCAGTTACTGATGCATCAGAGGAGGAGAAGGGAAGCCGGTCAATCGGCAAAAATAACCGGGCGGGGCGCAAATGCCTTCCAGTCCCTCTTGCTTGTAGCCCGCAGCCTCTGGATCAGTCTGTTCAGGATGACGAAGTCACTGTGTGGGCTGATGATGATGATGACGGACTTTGCGGATCCAACGTGGTCTTTTCAGCAGAATTTGCTTGCGAGCGCTTCATCACTGGACGGAGGAGGGAAGAAGTTGGGGTAGTGTCAGTATGGGTCTGCCTCAAAAAGGGAGGGGCGGTCGCGAAGCCCGCTGATATGATTCCCCCCCCAGGGTCTCCCAAACCCCCCCTCTGTTTATCGCCTCAAAAAGGTCGGCCTCTCAACCCTGGGCCTTCTTTTGAGCAAGCCTTTTATTCACCCCAAAGATGTCATTTTTCCGCCTTTTCGTAAACGATAAGTAGGGCAAGAATCTTAGGTGTTTAACCACCACCCCCAAGAAAAGCATGAGTTGAAATGGAGGAAAAAACTTGGCCAAAAAAGGCCCGACGATGCCGGGCCCCAAACCCCTGTCCCCCCTCTGTCTCCACCTCCTCCCCCTCCGCCACCCCCAAGCTTCCTCAGTGCCCATGTTCTTTTAGAGTATGATCGGGATCAGCCTCCGTCGCCGAGTACCACCCGCACCACCAGAGACCCCTTCCCACCCCTTTCCTTCCCTCAGTTTAGACCGCACGCGTACAGGGCCAGTTAGCAGCCCGTATTTGTCTTCCCGGTTTTTGGGGCAGAAGAAAACATTTAAAACCCAAAAACCCTCCCAAAGCCAAAAAGCCTGAAGTCGGCATTTTCCAGGCTTTTTGGCTTGGGGAAAAATTGCCTTTCGTTGGTGGGGTCACAGATGGGTTCCGCACGTATGGCCCTTTCCCCGCCCCCAATACAGTGCCGAAAAGGATTTCTTTGCCAAAAAAGCCCCCCTGCCCTGGCCGCCCGTGTCATCTAAAATTTTCAAGCGGTTGTCTGCATCTGTGGCCGAAAATTTTCCATCTGCCCACCGACAAATGGATATTTAAGCTGGGGCCAAGGCCGCTATATCTCTGGGGATAGTCACTGGGTGAGCTGGGTGGAGGGTTTTCTGGGATTTAAAGGGGGGTTTCTCAGGCTGGGCCCGCTGCTCTTCAAAACCAAAAGGGAGGGTGGCTAGGGCTCTTTTCCCCCAAGGCCCTTTTGGGGGAAACCCAACGTTCCCAGAAAAACCCGGGGCATTTGTTGAAATTAATCTGTTTTTGGGACCGTCCCCCAACAGGTAGGGAGCTTTTTGGCGGCTCTCCGCAACGAGCCCCCGGGGCCCCTGGCTGGGTGACAAAAATTTTTTGTCCCCAGGAAAGGGGTGTGTTTTTTGCGGTTAACGGGCAAAATTTCTGCTGGCCGGCCCTTTTAAGATCGGTTTAGGGCTGGAGCAAACCCCCTTGTTTGGGCTTAAAATTGTCTTAAACCTTTTTTCGCCAGAAATTTTTAAAAGAGTTTTACCCGGGTTTTTTGGAAACTGCAATTGCTGGGGAAAAGGCCCCCGAGGCCCCTGAAGTTCCCCCCCTTCCCCCCCCCCCGTTCGCCCCTTTGCTTCTTTTGGGCCTGGCTGCTTTTCCCCACCCGGTTCAGCCGGCCTCCCCGTCAACCGTTAATTTTTTTTAACGTTTTTTGGGTAAAATGTTTTGGAAAAATTCCACCCCCACTTTGCCCCCAGGGGATTGTGGGCAGCAGCCCCAATCCCCATTACGCATTTAGGGAAAGGGGACACATGCCCTGACAAGCAGCGGTGGGGGACCACGGGGTTTTTGGGGCCAAACAAAGAGGGGAAAGGCGGGTTTTGGAAAGAGTCTGCCCCCAATCCTTGCCAGTTTTGAAGAAGCCACCAAAAGGGTTTTCGTGTGGAAAAATTGCCCTTGTCGCATGAGCATTGTGGTGATTTTAGTTCGGGAAAACGATCTTTTGGGACACCCTAAAAACAACGGGTCCCCCCAGCGAAAAGAGGGGGGAAGAGGAAACAGATGTGGACCAGAGCCTTTTTTCCCCTTCGAATCCAAAACCCCCGGGACAGTTTTAAATTTTTTGGTCTTAATTACCCGGGGTTTTGGGGGCCCAGGGCTTTTTGAAAGGGGCGAATCAGTTTCCCCAGGGGGGCATATTTTTCGGGAAAAAAAGTCAGGGCTGTGTTTTGAAGCGGGTGCCGGGGGAAAGGGCGGAGGAGAAGGAGGGAGGTTTTTCCTAGACACTAAAGGTTACCAAACCCCCCTGCCTTGGAAAGGGGTTTGGGCGGAATTTGAGGGGGGAGGAGGAGATGAGGAAGATCAGTTTGTAGTCCCCTCCCCCAGGGCTTGGGAAATCGGCCCCATCTCTCAAAGAGTGCTTGGATGCTCCATTTCCCCATGATCCTGGCATTAAGGCCTAAAAATAAACAACAGTTACTGGGTGGCCCCCTCATGGATCCCCGGTACAAAACAAAACCCCAGCAATTTCCTTCCACCCCACCCAAATAGAGAGTAAAAAAGGGAAATAGGACCCTTTTGAATTGATCAACTGGGGAATCTGTTGGGTCCGGGTTTTACGTTCCTCAAATGTCACGGTGGAAAAAACATCAGCGGGCGTTGACGCTGGAGAGTGCCAAGTAGCCGAACGGAAGCGAAACAGCAGCAGGCAGGGGGGCAAAAAGCCTAATGGGTGACCCCCCCGGGTTCTTTTTTTAACCCCTCACCAACGCAAAGCAAAAACAGGGCACACACCAACGCACAGAGGCCAGCTTAAGTTCTGGTCACGGGCTTCTGCGTCTCAACACCGAAAGTTTTTGTATGTGTTCCCGGGGCCCAAAAAGACTTTGGGGGATCCAAAAAGGACGAATGGCCCCGGCTCGCCGCCCCGCCCTTTGAGGTGTTTGTTTCCGGGCCCGCAGCTAGGTCATTTTATGAAACCCAAACCCTTCAGCCCCAGCTGGGGAAACCATTACAGACAAACACATCCCGCCCTTTTCCACAGATTTAAAGGGGATCGTTTGGCTTTCTTTAAGATGAATCAGGGATGGGTTCTGTTTATGTTGTGGGCCCCCAATTTTCCGGAAAGGGAAACCCAAATTTTTTTTTCGGTTCTTTTTCCATTCTCTTTAAAAAACCCAAAAAAGTCCCCTTGAAAAAATTTTTTTTAAAATGATCATTTCTTACTGCAATTTTTATTCTGGGTTCCCAAACGTTCATTTTGGGGTTTTTTGCTTTAGGAGACGTAAAAGACAGCGGTTTATGACAACACCTACCCATTTACTACTTTTTTTTTAGAATTTTTTCGTTTGTCAATGTTTTGAGGTCATTTTGCTGTGAGATACAGCTATAATTATGGTCCTTTGGGAAAAGAAAAGTGGCTTTAAGTGGCATTTTCCCTCACAATTTTTAATAGTGGCTGAGAAGTCATATTTTATAATTTTTTGGGGTCATTTTGCTGTGAGATACAGCATAATCATGGTCCTTTGGAACAGAAATGTGGCTTTTGAGTTGGCATTTCTCCCTCACAATTTTTATAGTGGCTGAGAAGTCATTTTTAAAATTTTTTGGGGGTCATGCTACTTTGAAATGCAGCAACATACGGGTCCTATTCTAAAAAATCTTGTTTCTAACAGACTTTTGGGGTCTTCACAATTGTCAAAAGTGGCTCAAGGGTCATGTTTTGAATTTTTGGGGGCATTTTGCTGTGACATGCAGCTATACTACAGGCCCTTTATAAAAAAAATGTTGTTTCTAACAGACATTTGTTTTTCACAATTTTTCAAAAGGGGCTCAAGGGTCATGCTTTGAATTTTTGGGGGCATTTTTGCTGTGCATGCAGCTATACTACAAGGTCCTATTATAAAAAAAAAATTTGTTTCTAACGACATTTGTTCTTCACAATTGTCAAGAGTGGCTCAAGGGTGATGGCGCTGTCGGGAAAACAGGAATAGGTTGGACACTGATAATGGACACATATTGCAAAAATACTTGTTTTTGCAAGATCTTTAACATAGCTATCAATCCCTGTTTTGGGAAAACAACCATTTAAATACAATTAAAAAAGAGAAAACAAAGACATGGGGGGGTTTCCATCCTACTTTAAAAATGTGTTTTCTAGAATTAAACTACTAAAAAACTTGCATGTTCAAAATAGCTGGTAAAAAAATTTCCCTCTGAATTGTACAAGGGAGGTACAGGAAGATTGACCAGATGTAGGTTATTCAGAGGACTGGAGTATGGACACGGACAGAGAAAAAAGAACAGAGAAAATTTTCCCTCAGCACGTTGAGTAAAATGAGAAAAAAAATGCCAAGAAAAAGGGCACCTGGGGAACAGGAGCGTTAACCACCAGTATTTCAAGTGAAGCTCAATTGGTCCGCACTCTTTACGGAGGGGCAAGCGCTTACCCAGGTCTTGACTGTGTACTGAGGAAGGCTGGAGGTCTACTCACACTTCCGCACTCTGCTTCAGCACGACTGTTTTCTTTGGGCTGCGCCCATAAGGGCATTTTTACAGTGTAAATAGATGCCGGGACCCCAAACCCTGGGCTCTCACCGCACCCACTGTAACCCCGGCCCTGGCAGCTGAACTTGCATGTTAATAGATGACAGACGCTAGGCCTGGGCTCTCACCGCACCCACTGTAAGTCTGGCCCTGGCAGCTTGGACCCCGTGTTAACAATGGCTGACGGCAGCACTAGTCTCACCATTAGGTGCAATCAGGAGAGCTTCAAATTTCTCTAAAAAAATCAGATTTTGAAAAAGGTGATTTCTGTGAGGTTAAGTAGTGTCAAAAAAGGGCTCCAGGGCTGGACACAAATTGCACAATTTGAGGCTTAAAATTTTCTGGGCTGGAGTCACTATGGGGTTGCATCATTTGATCTCCAGGGGAGTCTGCCCCTAATCACTGAAGAAGGATTTGGAGGAAAAATGAAACCATTAAATTTTGGATGGCTGAATCACTCTCAGAAGCGAGGGAGGGCAAATGTCTTCTCAACTAAGAAGGGTTTTGGGGAATGATTAGGACATTTTTATTACTTATGTGGGTGGGGGGGGCGGACGAATTAAAAACATCTACACGTGTAAAAAATACCTTTAACAACTGCGGGGAGGGGGTGTTTTGTTGTATGTTTTTCACACTTGAAAAAAAGCAAAAAAGATAATAATGTAAAACTATAAATAAAACTTCCCTAAATAAATTCTGTAAACAAATGTCGTTACCAAAAAATATACTAAATGACAGTCACTGTACAAAATAGCATAGTGCCACTTTGTGATCTGTGGGTCAAACAGGTTTAGGGGTCATGCTGTGGCCCCGGGCAGGTTATAGTCTATGTCCAGTGAAACTAAAATGGTGGTTGAAAGACTCCTATTTCCGGCACTTTTTAATCGTGGGTCAGACAGGTTTATGGTCATTCTGCGGGTAGAGGACAGATATAGTTAATGTCCGTTCAACCAAAATGGTGGTCAAAGACTCCTTTTCCTGGCACTTTTAATTTAAAAGGGGGTTCAGGGACAGGTTAAATGGTCATACTGCGGTCCAGGACAGGAAAAGTCAATGTCCAGTTCAACTAAAATGGTGGTTCAAAGACTCTTTTCCCAGCACTTTTTAATTTTGTGGGTCAGACAGGTTTAATGATCATATGCGGTACAGGACAGATATAGTTATTGTCCAGTTCAACTAAAATGGTGGTTGAAAGACTCCTTTTCCCCACACTTTTTTATCTGTGGGTCAGACAGGTTTATGGTCATACTGTGGTAAAAGAAAGGTATAGTCAATGTCCAGTTTCAAAAAATGGAGTTGAAAGACTTCTTTTCCCAGCACTTTTTAATCTGTGGGGGCAGACAGGTTTAATGGTAAAAGTGCAGTATGGGGCAGATATAGTTAATGTCCAGTTCAACTAAAAATGGTGGTTCAAAGACTCCTTTTCCTGGCACTTTTTATTTGGGGGTTTAGACAGGTTTAATGGTCATACTGCGGTCCAGGACAGGAATAGTCAATGTCCAGTTCACTAAAATTGTGGTTCAAAGACCCCCTTTTCCAGCACTTTTTAATCTGGGGGGTCAGCAGGTTTAAAGGTCATATGCGGTACGGACAGATATAGTTAATGTCCAGTTCAACTAAAATGGTGGTTGAAAGACTCCTTTTTCAGGCAATTTTAAATCTGGGGGTCATGCAGGTTTGGGGCTCATGCTGCGTTCCAGGGCAGGAATATTCAATGTCCAGTTCAAGTAAATGATGGTCGAATCATACTGCCTTCTGGCACTTTTTAATTTGTGGGTCATGCAGGTTTAAGGGTCATGCTGTGGTAAAAGACAGGGATAGTGAATGGTCTGTGACTTTTTTTCTGTGACTTTTATAACCTAAGTGTGTTGCCTAAGATCCATTTGACTGTTGTGGGGTGTTAATTTCCCGCTTCTCCATCCTGTTTGGTGTAAGAATGAAGGTGTTTTCCCCTCCCATAGACTTTAATAGTCATTGGCGATAATCTATTATCGACTATCGGATATTTATTGATAATTGCCAATATCGACTATCGATCCGATGACGATAGTCAACGTAATCGCTCATCACTAGTCCCTACATGCTGAAAGCTAATCTCTTCAATTTGTCATCAATTCTCCTTTTGCAGCCATGTCCACAGAGGTGTACTATAGTACCATACAACTTCAACTTCTGAATAATATGTGTAAGTGTAGTAACAGAAACATCAAGCTCTGGACCAGGATGAGGAATAGTCTGTGTCCTTACCCATATTCTCCTCTTTGTGTCTATGTCTTTCAATAAAGCTTCGGGTCTGTGAACTACCCTTCCATTTCCCTCTTCCCCTTCTTCTTTTCCCTTCATAGGTATATGTTTTAAATTGGTTTTAATCTTGATGTTTTGTGGGTTTGTGAGTTGGCATTTTAATATAATATTCACATGGGTTAGCCGGTTTTATGTTTTATAGCATTTTATTATGAAAATTTTGTTTTAAATTTTAAATTGGGGTTTTTCCAGTGCTGCATCATTGGGTTTTTGATACTTTTTTTTGGGTTTGCTGTTCGAAAATTTTTTTTTTAAAAAATTTAAAAAAAAAGGAAAATTCAAGCTTTTTTGGAAGATGGGAAAAATTTTTTCCCCTTAAACTTTGTTTGGCTATAATTTTCTTTCTTATCTCCTGAAAAAATCATTTCTTAGCCTTTTTTGGCCCAATTTTTAAATTTGTGATAAAAAACTTTGATTCCAAATACAAGTAACTATTTTTTTAACCCTTTTTTAAAAAAAACCCCAAAACCCTAAATATTTTTACAATTAGAGGGCAGATGTGATGCTAATAAAAGGGCCCAAAAAGCAAGCTTACCATGTCCCTGGGGTTTTAAATTTTAAATTTTTGGGTTTGGGGTTTAACCAATATTTTTGCCCAAAGGTGGTTGTTTTTTTTTCTTTTTTTTTCTGTCTGATTTTTATTAGTTGATTTTCATTAAATTTTAAATTATTATTACTTTTGTTAGGTTCTAGTTAATTATTTTGACCATTGTGGGATTTTCTTTCTTTAAAGGGGAAAGGGGCACCAGTTTTTTTTAATACATATGAAAATATATACAGTATCTCCCAAAAGTGAGAATATTTTTTTGTAAATATTGTATCATATCTTTTCATGGGACAAAACTGAAGATATGACATTTTCAAACAGTGTAAAGTAGTCAGTACACAGCTTGTATAACAGTGTGAATTTGATTTGGCCTCAAAATAACTCAACACACAGCCATTAATGTCTAAACTGTTGGGTACAAAACTGAGTACACCCCTAATTGAAAATTGACAAATTGTGCCCAATTTGCCATTTTCCCTCCATGGTGTCATGTGACTCATTAGTAGGGCCTGAGCAAAACAACTTCTGTGGCTTTAAAAATATATACTCGTGCCACAATCCACCTATCAGGGGAGTTCCTCGGCTCCCGTATAGACTCCAATACTTTTTAATGATAGGTAGTCATACTTATAAGATACAGTTCTGTCACGTACCCACTCACCAGCACGTGACTGAGGGCCACTGTAATGGGGTAGATTTATCTCCACTTGTGCTCACCTCTCAATCAGGTAGTGAATCAAGCATAAATCGCACCACAAGACAGCTCCAGCACCCCAAAATTATCCGCTGCCACCAGCTTCCTTCAATAATCAAAAAGGAATCAGCCGGAAGGAATTTGATTCCTAACAGATATTCTAAAACACGTAAAAAATGAGTACCGGGTCACCTCACTGCTCTCCAGCAGCTACAAAAATAAAATACACTCCTTCAAGGAAATGGGTCCGTGCAACAACAAGAACCAACGTACTACTGGTACCTTTAATATGAACGATGTACAGTGCTTACATAAACAAAATCTAATAACAATGACTATGACATACACATCAATACAGTTATGAAAATAAAAGGGAGAAAATTAGAAAGAATTCACACTTACAGAGGTGTTTCAGCTTTCAGATCCCGGGGTAAGGATGGAATATGGGACACAGCTCAATCCAGGATTTACCCCAAAGCTATAAACACAGATTTGAGTCTGGCCATGTGTCTTATAGGCCCAAAACCCTGTCCAGGTTTTCCCTCCTCTCTCATATTTGGCTACTCTTTTACTGGCTGAAAATATAATGAAGTGGGAGAACACTTGAATGTCTTATGAGGGTTGTTGCTTACTATCTCCACTAGATGGCAATCACGGACTGCGCTTCTGCTGTGGACCGGTCAGTGACCTCTGCCTGTTATGCCCAATGGTTTTATGATTGGGGGGGTCGTAGGTCATCAGGTATTCCGGACAGCTTGCATATACAACTTTGGCCATAAACGCATAAAACCCATGTTATCTAAACATTGTGGTAATTAAAACAGTCAAAATGCTGGAGTGAGAATCTGCAGACACATGCTACAAATTCAGGAATTTGTACAGGAATTCTAGACTACAATCTAAGAAGTGGTTTAAGGACAAATACAGAATACATTTAATTTTCAGTGTGCTACATTACACCTCCCTCTTTTGGAGTGGGCGTGGGGGACTGGCTCACCTTCCATTTCCTGAGCCCACCTCCGCCTCCGTACTTCAGTGGCGAGAGAGACTGTCTGCATTACCATGTTCAATGTCCTTTCTGTATCTGAACTATCAGATATTGGGTGTTGGAGGAATCCCGCTGGGCGGTACATATCCCACGTTACATGTGGGGACACATCACCTCTATGACTGGGGTCTAAAGTCTTACCCATTTTAGACCCCGGGGAATAACCTTGGCAGAGATTATCCCACAGTTTGTCTTTTGGTCCAACAGCTTGGAACGGTTCACCATTACACTACATGGGGTTGGATACACCCAAAGGGCAGGCAGGAGCATACATAACTGGTTTGGGTACACCCCTACTGTTCATAACAGATCGACATGCATCAGCGGGTTCAGACACATCCACTGGGGCTG
>JAODAL010056220.1:0-23436 GCA_025379985.1 Phyllomedusa bahiana | reverse complement strand
ATAAAAATCCGGTCTGTCAAGTTAACTATGGTGTTTTCATCCTCTCTTATTTCCTCCAGGGTTCTTGTTGACGATCCCTGAGGACATACGGATTCCCTCACATGTCTTCTAAAAAAGAGGAGGATGCTGCAGACCTTGAGGAGCCAGCAGATCTTGCTCTTTGATAACGCCATCTCCCTTTACTTCTACCTCTACCACGTCTACCCCTTTGGGTAGGAGTTATACCACTATTTCCAAAGTAGTTAGCCTCTGTATCAGAAGACTCAGGTTCTGAAGAGGAAATATCAGTTCCCTTAGATCCCTTTTCACTCAAGAACTGATAGGCTCTCTTTTCTCTAAATTCCAAAAGATCATGAACGTACTGCTTATGTTTACGGTCCCTAATAAGACCCAGATATTTTTCAATTGAATTCTGCAGTAAAAGTTTGCGCCTTTGGAAATCAGATTCGTTCTTAAATTTTAAAGTTTGATCAATCGCGATGCCAGAATCCATGTGGGCATCAGGGACTGTACCGGTGTGATGATGGGATTAATGTACGTCATACCGGAACTTGCGTGTATGCGCGCATGCGCACTTGAGTGGTGTGAGACCAGAATCTTGTGGGCACCGGAAGTTGCGTACGGATGCGCATGCGTGCCTTGGATGCCGGGACGCCGGAAATAATATGGTGGCCACATGCTTGTATGACGGAATGGTTATGATCACAGGAAATAGGTAGGAGATGTTGGCATATAATTAATAAGTGGGTTTATTTAAGGAGGCCTTTATTCCACTCATTAGGACGCTCCTTCATCATGGCATAACATCTATTAATATATCATACCATGCTCCCCTGATGAACCTTACCGATAGGGGAAACGCGTCGGGAGATTCTTTGGTCCTTGCCGGGATTCATTTTGCCGCTAGGAACAGATGAGTATTTGATTGCCCTTATTAGGGAATAATAGGGGGACTACTAGGGTCAGCCTTCTTTTAGTAGGGGCCGCCCTCATTAGGGCGATGACCCCATAAGTACCTATTATAAGGGACAATATAGAGCTGGTACAGGGTGAGTGTATATATGGGCTTTTGGTTTAGAAATTCTTTACTCTATGGGTCTTATCTATATGTCTGGAGTTGTATCTGAACTGTATACTGAGCCTTTTGAATATTATTGCCATTCCTCTTAACTGTACCGCCCTGTGTGAATATATCATTTTGTGTGTATCAATTGGAGACATTATCTACAATAGGGGTTATTTTGGATTTTAATTGTTATCTATTAAAAGTTGTAGTTTTATTGGGGTTTTTTCATTCTGGGATAGTATTTAGCACCCTGATATTTTTTAGATAAATTTGGCAGTGAGCTACTTTATAATGTTTGAAAACGCGTTGGGTTTTTATTTTATTTTAAATTGTTTTAGATTGGCTGAGGTTAGCGCCCTAGCCTTTTTAGAATAATAAAGTATTCTTCTGCATTTTCCTGCCTGCATCACTGCCGTTTTTAGGACATACACGTGCGCCGGTTCCACCATTCTGCCTTCTCTAATATATATATCTTCTCAGGCAAGCAGGTATATAGATGTAGTTCCCCTCAGGCAGATAGGTATATAGATATAGCTCCCCACAGGCAACATACAGCTCCACACAGGCAGTATATAGCTCCCCACAGGCAGTATACCGCTCCACCCAGGCAGTATACAGCTTCCCCACAGGCAGTATACAGCTCCCCACATGCAGTAGATAGCTCCCCATAGGCAGTAGATAGCTCCCCACAGGCAGTATACAGCTCCCCTCAGGCAGTATACAGCTCCAACAGGCAGTATACAGCTCCCACAGGCAGTAGGTAGCTCCCACAGGCAGTAGATATCCACCTTCAGGCAGTAGACAGCTTCCACAGACAGTTTACAGCTCCCCACAGACAGTAGATAGCTCCTTCAGGCAGTAGACAGCTTCCACAGACAGAATATAGTTCCCCACAGGCAGTAGATAGCTCCCACAAGCAGCAGATAGCTCCCTTCAGGCAGTAGAAAGCACCCACAGGCAGTATATAAATAGCTAGATCCCCACAGGCAGAATATAGATAGCTCGTTCCCCACAGGCAGTATATAGATAGCTCTCTCCTCACAGGCAGTATATACATGGCTCGTTCCCCACAGGCAGTATATACATGGCTCCCACAGGCAGTATATAAATGGTTCGCTCCCACAGGCAGTATATACATGGCTCGCTCCCCACAGGCAGTATATACATGACTCGCTCCCCACAGGCAGTATATACATGGCTTGCTCCCCACAGGCAGTATATACATGGCTCCCCAAAGGCAGTATATACATGGCTCACTCCCCACAGGAAGTATACACATGGATCACTTCCCACAGGCAGTATATACATGACTCCCCACAGTCAGTATATACATGGCTCCCCACAGGCAGTATACTGATTCCACAAATAAAAATAATAAAATTAATACTCACCTTACCTCTTTCCCAGCACGTTCCTCCTCTGTCCTCTTCTTTCCCAGCGCAGGGACGCTCCTCCGGCAGCTCCTCAGTGGCATAGCCTATGACAGCTGTGCGGCTGAGGAGAGGCAGCGGTGCGATGAGACAACTTAATCGCTTCGCTGCCCAGCTGAGCACACGGGTCCGCTGCAAACCCTTAGCGCTGATGATCCGCAGCAGGCCCAGACCCCAGGTCCGACACTGTGACCCAGACACCAAGCCCTCCCAGCGCGGAGTCCGGGTCACAGTGCAGAAAGCCAGCGATTGGCCAGCCTGACAGACCGGCCAGCAGAGATGGCACTGTGTGTCACCTCTGGCACGCGTGCCACAGGTTCGCCACTGCTGCCCTACAGTAAACACCGTAGAAAAGCATACCTAACACAATACTTTGTTTTGTTACTTCGCATTCCCAAAAATTGCAATAAAAGTGATTAAAAAGTCACAGTTATTCCAACATGGTACCAATAAATACTAGACTTCAGCCTGCAAAAAAATTAACTTCTTCTCAGGTCCATAGATGGGAAAATAAAACAGTTAGGGCATGTCCCCACGGCACGGGTTTTCGGCCGGTCTTTCAGCCGGTTTGCGGTTTTTCAGACCGCCTGAAAAACCGGCCGAAAATTAGCACAATTGTGCTCTATGGAAAACCCGTGCCGCAGTCCCCACTGCACGGGATTTGCCATCGGACGGTTTTGCTGCCGGCGGTCCGGCGGCAAAACATTGTAGAAGCACCATCTTCTGTCCGGTTTCCGGACGGAAGATGTGCTTCTCAATGGAGGGGGGAGGGCTTTTCTCCACTCATCGCGGAGAAAAGCCGTCCGCCCGGCGGCCGTGGGGACGGGCGCAAAACAGGAAAAATACCGGCCGGCAAACCGGACAGTATTTGTCCTGTGCCATGTAAACGCGCCCTTATTGGTCTCAGGAAATACTAATCCTTTATACCGCACAGTTCACTGCATAAAAACTAATCCCTAAAAAATTACTCAATTGTGGCAATTTTTCATCTTCATAACAGAAATTTTTTATAAGGTTTTCTAGTACATTATGGCAACATGTCAAGAAAGAGACGTCGCCATGCCAGTTTTAAGGCATATTAAATGAGTGTATAGAGCGCAGAAATGAAAGAACCTGTCAAAAATCGGGATGTGGTTAACTTGTAGTATAATTGATGCGGCTAAAGAGGGCATAGCTAGTTTAGGCGTAAGCATACAATGCTGGGATAGGTTTCCCCTTACTTTGGCTTTTAAAATTGTATGTAAAATGTGTTTTTTTTGGAATACACAGTTAATTTATATAAAAATAGGGCGTCAACATTTTTTTGGCACAAAACAGAAGTAGTGCAGCCCTAAGGGACAGCGACCATGTGTTATGGTAAATGGTATTTTTAAAAATACACCCCAAAAAAAAAAAAAAACCCCTCTAAGCATTACAAAAAGGGGGAGAAAAAAATCAAGGGTGGAGAATCAATACAACAAAATCCTTACAGAGTTTAGGGGTTTAACTCCCCCCTTAAAAAAAGAGGTTTTCCCAAACCTAAGTTAAAAATACTAACTTGTCATTGTTTCCTCTCTGTAAAGAAAAGGCACCAATCTGGCCTCTTATAGGCAAGTCTAATTCCTGAAGAAAAAAAGGGTGGCACAAAACTTTTGTTGAATTAGAAGGGCCAAATGGCAGAGCAGGGAGTTTCCTTTTACCTGACAGGCCATGATTGTATGTGAGGGAAAACAAATGCAACAAAACCATTGTGACAGGAAGAGGTTAATATTTAATAATTTACTCTTTACCATCTATTTTATATTGGCATCCTTTAATAAACCTCTTTTTATTTATTACAAATCTGGTAATATAAAACCTGTATGGTTTTCCAAACATTTTCGATTTCTGAAATTTGTGTGGCAGCAACATTTTCTGGAAATAAATGTTTTATACAACATATGGATAGAGAAAGGGGTGTGAATTTACTTTTTATTGTTACCAGTTTCTAATACAGCAATTTTTTTGAATAAACTTTTTCCCAATTTTTTTGGGGGGCCCTGAAAAACCCAAAAAAAAAAAAAAAAACCCCCGAAATTTTTGGGTTTTGGAATTTTTTTTTTCTATGGTGTTCAGTGTAGGGAAAAATTATTTTGCAATTTCAGACTTTTTCAGATGTAACAACACCAAATATGTGTAAATTTTTTATTTTCATTTGTAAAATACCAAAAGGGGGGTGATTTGAACTATTTTTTTTTTTTACACTTTAAAACTTTTTTTTTCTTTAAATTTGAATCCCTCTAGGGTACTTCGCCACTAGGGAGCACAATGTTTTTTAAGCCTAAGCTTTAATAAATCATAAGGGTTACAAAGAATCGGGTTTTAACTTTTTTGTCTGAGGCAGGAAGTGGTAACATAGAAAACATGGTGGCAATGGAACCTTCAAAGGTTTCCCGCTCCACGTTTTTAAACCGATCGGAACCGTGATCTAATTTTTTACATTCTAATTGCTACAAGAGAAACATTTTACCCTTGAAAGCTGATTTTTATCCCAACATGAAAGGGAGAGGGGACGCATTCCCCCCCCCTATTAAGTTTTTCAGCAAAACTTTTTGAAAAATGAACATGAGGTTTATAGAATACATTTTGATCACAATTTATTTCCCCACTTGCAACTTCACGGCGACCCCATAAAGGGGTTTAACAAAGGGGGAGCACCCCCGGCAGCCCCCATTCACAAAAGCCCCTAGATAGGGGCATAAACCCATGGCCCAACACCCCACTGCTGCCAACCTAGCCCCCTGGTCATGGTGCACCACCCCACCCGCACTAAAACCCCGCGCAATGGCCCCAACACACCACACCAAAAAAAAGGAAAGATGGCTGCGGCTCCTAAATGAATAAAAGACGGTGCTGCGTACAGTTCTTCACTCAGATTCGATGCCTGGACATGGCAGCGGGAAGCCTTCTGAAGGTCTCCATCGCTGCCATGTTCTCATTTGCCTGGGGCCTGAAGTGGGGAAAACTCCATCTTTTTCCCAATGCATTTTCTATGCAATCATAGGCTATATTAATATCACGCCCCCCCATGGGAAGCGCCCTAGGGGGACTCAATGTAAAAGTATATATAAAAAAAGTATTAAAAGTTCAAATCACCCCCCTTTCACCATTTTACAAATAAAAAAATAAAATAATAAAAAATGACACATATTTGGTATCGCCGCGTCCAAAAAAGTCCGATGTATAAAAATATAACATCATTTATCCCGTACGCTGAACACCGTAGAAGAAAAACACCTATAAAATTTGGAATAAAAGTGATTAAAAAAAGTTGCATGCATTCCAAACTGCTAGCAATATAAAGTACTATTCAGCCCGCAAAATTGCACCCTCACTGATGTCCATAGGTGTTAGTATAAATAAGTTATTGGTCGCAAAAAAACGGTGCTGCGGCGCAAATTTCAAATATAAAAATATGTTTGGAATTTTTTTTACGGTACCAAAACATAACGTAAACCCTACATGTTTGGTATTGCCGAATGCATATCAACCTGTAGAATACAGGTAACACATCATTTTTGCTGAAGGTTAAACGCTACAAAAACAAAACATTTTTTTTTCACATTTTGCCCCACTTAGAATTTTTTTGCGGTTTCCCAGTATATTCTATGGTAATATGATTAGCCCCACTGGAAAGTACATCTTGTCGCGCAAAATAAAGCCCTAATATGTCTATGTGGGTGGAAAAATAACAACGTTATTGCTTATGGAAGGTGAGGAGGAGAAAAATGAAGAGTAATATTTTTTTTCTTTGGAGGTGTTAAAGGGTTAACCATTCATTATTCTCTGTGCACCCAGTTTCAAATGCTAATTCATCAGTTTAGTCTATTATCAGATGTTGTAATTTTAACTTCAGTTCAGTAACTAGTATCTGAACCTTCACCCAGATCCCTAAGATTAAATGTTTTTATTGCACTTCTTCCAGCTCCATAAATTATGGCTATGCCGTAAGATCTGGCATCTCCAATTGATGGGATTTTTATCGTTAGATGATGTGGCATACAATTTCCTGTTTTACAGTTCCTTGGCCTTGTACTTGCTTTTGTAATAGTTATGTGTGTTAATAGACACACATTATTTTTCTCTATTCGATCCTGAGCAACCTTTGGGGTATAACTAGAGATGGGCGAATTTCTCAAAAATTCGGTTTGCCGACTTCGACAAATTTTGTGACAAAATTTGTTTCGGTCCAAACTACTTCAGGACGAATCGCGTTAAAAAACAACTATTTCCAGGCTGCATAGAGCCTGTAGGGTGCTGTAGAACATTGTGCCATGCTTAAATATGCAGAGGGCATATGCAGAGAGCTTGGTTTGGTCTTCTTACAATGCTGTGTTTTAGTATGAAACGCATATGACTGCTGCTGCTCTTAGAATCGCTTCACTCTAAAATTCCCTGGACACTTACGGGGGCAAAACTGATCAAAAATTGAAGCAGGAATGCAGCCTGATAAAGTCATGGCAGCGCCAGCTGGAAAAAAACAAGCTGAGGGCTAAGATCCTACCACAGCGTCAAAGAACACAGTAGTAGGTTACTGGGGCCGCCACAGATCGCAGCACAGTAAGAGGACGTCACAGCAGGGGTCACTCCATGAGGCCAGAGCTTTAAACCATCACAAAATATGACAGAACCTGTTCTGTTAAACGCTGATACATGTAGAGGCCCCCCGAATGAGAGGAAAGGGTGTCGGCAGTAATTTTGCGTTGACGTCTCTGACCATTTTGCCCTTCCTTTCATCTGTCAGTATCTGCTTTCAATCGGTCAATAATTCATCAGTATTGCTAAGGCCAAAAACAAACAGGAGTTGATCAAAAACAGAGATGACCAGTAAATGGGATATTTGCATGTCTTTTGTGTTCTTTATCCACTCCTGCTTTTGGCTAGACAATCCTGATCCTTCCCATTCCTTCTGACAAGTGAAAAGAAGGGGAAAACCAAACATAGGGGCAACGTCATAGAGTGGTGAGGGTGAAAACAGCATTAGGAAGCCACAGGATGTTCCAGTGAGACAGCAGTCACTTGGCAGCAGCATAGGCCACAGAGTGGCACAATGACAAATTCTGGAGATGGCAGCAACATCAGGAGCCCACAAAGTGGCACAATGACACAGTGTGGAGATGACGTCATCCACAGCAGCAGCATGAGGTCAGAGAGTGGCATAATGAAAAATTCTGGAGGTGGTACCAACATGAGTAGGCCACAGAGTGGCACAATGACAGAGTGTGGAGGAGATGGCAGGAGCAACAGCAGCAGCATGAGGTCAGACAGTGGCACAATGACAGAGAGTGTAGGTCACGGCAGCAGCCACAGCAGCAGCATGAGGTCAAACAGTGGCACAATGACATTCTGGAGGTGACAAAACCAGGAGTAGGCCACAGAGAGGCACAATGACAGAGAGTGGAGGTCATGGCAGGAGCCGAAGCAGCAGCATGAGGTCAGAGAATGGCGCAATGACAGAGTGTGGAGGTCATGGCAGCAGCCACAGAAGCAGCATGAGGTCAGACAGATGCACAATGAAACAGTGTGAATGTCACGGCAGCAGCATGAAATCCGACAGTGGCACAATGACATTCTGGAGGTGGCAAAATCAGGAGTAGGCCACAGAGTGGCACAATGACAGAGAGTGGAGGTCACGGCAGGAGCAACAGCAGCATCATGAGGTCAGACAGTGGCACAATGACATTCTGGAGCTGGCAAAAACAGGAGTAGGCCACAGAGTGGCACAATGACAGAGTGTGCAGGTCACAGCAGCAGCATGAGGTCAGACAGTAGCACAATGACAGAGTGTGTAGGTCACGGCAGCAGCCACAGCAGCAGCATGAGGTCAGAAAGTGGCACAATGACAGAGTTTGTAGGTCACAGCAGCAGGCACAGCAGCAATATGAGGTCAGACAGTGGCACAATGATATTCTGGAGGTGGCAAAAACAGGAGTAGGCCACAGAGTGGCACAATGAAAGAGTGTGTAGGTCACGGCAGCAGCTACAGCAGCAGCATGAGGTCAGACTGTGGCACAATGACATTCTGAAGGTGCCAAAAGCAGGAGTAGGCCACAGAGTGGCACAATGACAGAGTGTGGAGGTGACGGCAGGAGCAAAAGCAGCAGCATGAGGTCAAAGAGTGGCACAATGACACAGTTTGTAGGTCACGGCAGTAGCCACTGCAGCAGCATGAGGTCAAAGAGTGGCACAATGACACAGTTTGTAGGTCACGGCAGTAGCCACAGCAGCAGCATGAGGTCAGGCAGTGGCACAATGACAAATTCGGGAGGGGGCAAAAACAGGAGTAGGCCACAGAGTGGCACAATGACAGAATGTGTAGGTCACGGCAGCAGCCACAGCAGCAGCATGAGGTCAGACAGTGGCACAATGACAGAGCGTGAAGGTCACGGCAGCAGCCACAGCAGCAGCATGAGGTCAGACAGTGGCACAATGACATTCTGGAGGTGGCAAAAACAGGAGTAGGCCACAGAGTGGCACAATGACCGAGAGTGGAGGTGACGGCAGGAGCAACAGCATGAGGTCAGAGAGTGGCACAGTGACATAGTGTGGAGAGCACGGCACCAGCAACAGCAGCAGCAACATGAGGTCAGAGAGTGGCACAATGACACAGTGTGGAGGTCACCACACCAGCAACAGCAGCAGCATGAGGTCATAGAGTTGCACAATGACAGAGTGTGGAGGTGGGTGGCAATACTAGTCCCTGGTAAAGATGGTGGTAGGTAGATGGAGAAACTGGCAGCAGATGTGTGGCATCAGGCGGGTGGCGGCATCAGAATAGTGGCTGAGGCAGGTAGTTTGAACCCAGACTCATTTCTCAAAGTTTAGGTAAGGCGTCATGGCTGATGTAATCTGATGCCTAAGGCATTGGTGTGTGGAAATCCTGGCCAATCCACGCCTGATTCATCTTGACAAAGGTCAGTCGTTCCACATTTCCCGTGGACAAGTGGATTCTTCTTAGGGTATCGATGGCCCCTGCCGAACTGAACACCCGCCCTGATGTCACACTAGTGGCCGGGCAGCACAGCTTCTCCACTGCAAACTCGGCAATTTGCGGCCACACATCCAGTTTGGCTGCCCAGTAGTCCAGCGGATCTTCAAACTGTGGTGGCAGAGTACTGTCCAAGTAGGCCACCACCTGTTGGTTCAGGGTCTGCTCCAGGTCCTGCTGCTGCTGCTGTTGGCGTCTGCCCTCCTCACTAGGCGGGTGAAGGAAGCAGCTCATCAGCGACTCCAGACTTAGGTTGCTGCTGATGGAGCTAGTACTGCTCCTACCCCCTCCCCACTTCCCACAGCAGCCGCAGCAGTAGTACGTGACCGCTGAGGAACCCCCCGGTCAGACCTGTCAGAGGAGGGACGATGCCGCACATAGGCAGCGGCCAACTGACTATGGAGGATTTCTCTATAGTATTTGAATTTGTCCTCGCTCTCAGCAGCTGGGAAAAAGGCTCCCATTTTGGACCACAGCGAGGGTCCAATAGGGTGGAGAGCCAGAAACTCATCCCTCTCCCGATGTGACTATTGGATTTCGTCACTAGCCAGGCAAATCAGCATGCTGCGGGCCAATCTGCAAAAGGAACTCTGAGGGACTCCCTGCCTCCATCTCCACTGTATACTGCCACGGTGCTTGCGGGTCATCTGCCTCGTCTTCCTCATCTCCATCTACCTCCTCCAGCTGCTCCTGCTCCTCCTCTCCTGCCCACCTGGGTAGAAAAAAACACTCATTTCACCAGACAATGCTTGTGCTCCAATGTCCTCCTCCTCCTCCAGTTCAGTCCCCAACGGACTCATGTGGCCGGGGAGTTGTAGTCGCCACGTCTCCAGTCCCCTGCCCAGACAGATTTTTCAGCATCTGTTCCAGGACATGAAGCAGTGGAATGATGTTATTCATCCCGTAGTCCTGGTGACTGACAAAAAATGTGGCCCCCTTGAATGGCCTCAGCAAACGGCAGCTGTCACGCATGAGCTGCCACTGCCTGACATCAAAGTTACAAAGGGGAGTTCTCCTGTCCGCCTGGATCATCAAAAAATCGTTAATGGCCTTTCTCTGTTCATACAGTCGGTCCAACATGTGCAGGCTGCAATTCCAATGGGTGGAAACATCACATATCAGCGTGTGTTAGGGGAGGCAAATCGAGGAGGGTGTGCCTGGCTTTGTAGGAATGGATGAAGTGCATGCACAGTTTCCTGGCCATTTTCAGAATCTTCTGAAGATTGGTGGAAGACTTCAGAAACCTTTTCACAACCAGATTGAACATATGCGCCATGCAGGGCGCATGGACTATCCCTCCTCGGTGCAGTGCAGACACCATGTTCCTTCCATTGTCCATCACCATGGTTCCGATTTGCAGTTGGCGCGGAGAAAGCCACACATCGATTTCTTGCTGCATGATGCGGAGCAGTCCCTCCCCTGTGTGACTTCGTTCACCGAGGCAAGCCAGGTGTAGAACTGCGTGACACCGCTGTGCCCTACACATGTGGTATGATGGAGCAGTACTTGTGGAGGCTGAGATGGTGGTGGTGGTGGTGGTGGAAGAGGAGGTGGACATTGGTGCAGGATCAGCAGTTTGACAACGTGGAGGAGAAAGCGGCGTCTCCTGTCCAAGTTGTTGGTGTGGCTGGGCCGGAAGCACATTCACCCAGTGGGCCGTAAACGACATGTAGTGGCCCTGACCGTAGTTTCAGCTCCACACGTCCGCGCTGCCGTGCACCTTGGAACAAACCAATAATCTCAAGGACTAGCCCACCTTCTGTTCTACATATTTGTGAAGGGCTGGTACTGCCTTTTAGGAAAAGCTTGGAACTCTTCACCTCGGCTCTTCACGGTCAGCTTCTGCACCTTAGGATGGTTGGACGCATACTGTTGTCTCTTTGCAATTGCCTTGTTGAACGACTGCTGGCGCCATGAGAAGCAAGGAGCAGGAGCGTCTGGACCGGAAGATGATGGCAAAGAGAAATAGCTCCCTTCTGTAGAGGTGGTGGAGCATTGACTGGCTGCAATGGCATGCGTGCCACTGGGCTCTGTTGCTGCTGCGGCGGCAGCATGGACCACCACATCTGAGCCACGTTTCTCCCAGGCCACCGGATGGTGACGCTGCATGTCTTGACGTAGGGCTGTGGTGCCAACGTTAGCTCCCTGGCCACGCTTTACTTTCTACCCTCAGATTCTACATATACCCATATTCGGCTCCTCCGGTGTCTTAGCAAAGAACTGCCACACCGCCGAGTACCTGATTTTACCGGCAACACTCCGCACTGAGTGACTACTACTGCCGCTGCCTCTCTGAGCCCCTGTGCCGCTACTTTCAAACGATCCACATTATCTGTGGAAAGCCGGATGCGTTTGTCTGTAATGAAGGTCCCTCAGATATGACGCTGGCTGCTGGGCAGGACAACACCTCTATGGCGTGGCGAGCGAGCTCGGGCCATTCATCCATTTTGGATACCCAGCAGTCGATTGGGTCCGGATCACATCCAAAAACATCGGTGTTGAGATGCAGATAGTCGTGCACCATGATATTAAGCTGGTCTCTGTGTGTTGCATTTGTGCCCTGCATTACATGCGTTGGTGAGGTGGTAAATAAAGATTGCCAGAGGTCACCCATTAGGTTTCTGCCACATTGCCTGCTGCTGCTGCTGCCGCTGCTGCTACTTGGCACTCTACTGCTGTCACGTCGCTGATGTTGTTCCACCATGACATTTGAAGAACGTGAAGCAGACGAAACAGATGTCTCCAGTTGATCAATCAGCAAGGTCTCCATTTCCTGCATTTTACTCTCTATTTGGGTGGGTGGAAGGAAAGTGCTGAGTTTTGTTTTGTAACGGGGATCCAGGAGGGTTGCAACCAAGTAACTGTTGTTCATTTTGATGGCCTTAATGTGAGGATCATGCACCTTTAAATACACCTTAGGTGACTACAAAATTTCTGTATTCAAATTTAAGTACAAAGTGGCTCTATGAACAAAACTGGGCCGCACCAAAGTAAAAAAAAAAACACCTATTTGAAATGTATACGGATAATAAAAGGTGGTTTTTGCACCTATGAAATACACCTGCAATTACTAGCAAATTTCTGTATGGTAATATCCGTACAAGATAGGTCTTTTAACAAAAATTGCCTGCGCCAAAGTGAACAAAACCTAATTAAATTATGTGCGGATAATAAAACGTGTTTTTGCACCTATAAATACACCTGCGGTGACGAGAAAAGTTCTGTATCCTATTGTGAGTACAAAGTGGGTCTTTGAACAAAGCTGGGCTGCGTTAAAGTGAAAAACACGGAATTAAATCGTATACTGTTAATAATAGGTGGTTTTTGGACCTATGAAATACACCTGCAATTACTAGCAAATTTCTGTATGGTAATATCCGTACAAGATAGGTCTTTTAACAAAAATGTCCTGCGCCAAAGTGAACAAAACCTAATTAAATTGTGTACGGATAATAAAACGTGTTTTTTGCACCTATAAATACACCTGCGGTGACTACAAAATTTCTGTATTCAAATTTAAGTACAAGGTGGCTCTATGAACAAAACTGGGCCGCACCAAAGTAAAAAAAACACCTATTTGAAATGTATACGGATAATAAAAGGTGGTTTTTGCACCTATGAAATACACCTAAAATTACTAGCACCAAATGTAAAAAAAACACCTATTTGAAATGTATACGGATAATAAAAGGTGGTTTTTACACCTATGAAATACATCTGCAATTACTAGCAAATTTCTGTATGGTAATATCCGTACAAGATGGGTCTTTTAACAAAAATGGCCTGCGCCAAAGTGAACAAAACCTAATTAAATTGTGTACGGATAATAAAACGTGGTTTTTGCACCTATAAATACACCTGCGGTGACTAGAAAAGTTCTGTTTCCTATTGTAAGTACAAAGTGGGTCTTTGAACAAAACTGAGCTGCGCCAAAGTGAAAAAAAAAACTAATTAAATCGTGTACAGATAATAAAAGGTGACTTTTGTACCTATCAAATACACCTGCAGTTACTAGAAAAGATCTGTATCCTAATATAAGTACAGGCTGCACAAAATACAAGCTAATATTTCACCAAAAACTGGCCAAAAACTGTTAATAAAAAGCCATTTCAATGCAGGGTCAAAACAGAGTCTGGGCTGCACAATATCCACTCTCCTTTCAAAAGCCTGCCTGTCTGCCTGCCAGCCTGTCTGTCTGTGTTCGCATGCAACCCCGCCCACCCCCTCGCACGTGGCTGTACAGCACTAGATGCTCCTTTAAAATTCTCAGCCTAAGTAACTAAAAACTGAAAATCTCTGATCTACCTAAGTTCTAATGTTCACACATAAAACAATAGTTTTCTCTGTGAACAAAGAGAACAGTTTCGCTGAGCTGTTTTGAGAGAGACCGGGCACATGTCCTGCTCTTATGATACACAGACACACACTGATGCTGAACAGGAAGGGCTGTTCTATGTAAAACGAGGTCATGTGATTTTTCCAGTCAATCACAACCATACACATCCCACTCATGATGTCGCGCACCCAGCTCACCCAGCTCTATTCTCTAAGCTGATTTGCTGGCCGCCAAAATGACAGGATGCGCCGAAAATGGTGCAATATTAATAGATTATGCGCAGATTTTAACCTAAATTATCGCATGATCGAAAAAATCCGATCAACATAAAAACCGTGCCGATTTCAACTTTGTCGATAATAATTGCTCAACACTATTAATTAACCCTTGGATCTAAACTGCGCAAAAGAAATGAGCTGCCAAAAATTACCAGCTATGTAGCGTGTTAAACGACGTGTATCTTATTGACCACAACAGTAGAAAAACACTTAATTAACCCTTGGATCTAAATTGCGCAAAAGAAATGAGCTGCCAAAAATGACCAGCTACGTAGCGTGTTAAAACGATGTGTATTTTACTGACCACAACAGCAGAAAAACGCTTAGTTAACCTTCGGATATGAATTATGCTACAGGCTAAAATTCTTCTTTGGCATCGAAGAACACTGTTTCTTTTACTAACTACAACAGCAGAAAAACGCTTAAATAACCCTTGTATCTAAATTACGCAAAAGAAATGAGCTGCCAAAATTTACCAGCTATGTAGCCTGTTAAAACGATATGTATTTTACTGACCACAACAACAGAAAAACACTTAATTAACCCTTGGATCTAAATTTCGCAAAAGAAATGAGCTGCCAAAAATTACCAGCTTTGTAGTGTGTTAAAACAGCATGTATTTTACAGACCACAACAGCAGAAAAACCCTTAATTAACCTTCGGATATGAATTATGCTACAGGCAAAATTTCTTCTTTGGCGTTGAAAAACACCGTTTCTCTTACTGAGTACAACAGCAGAACAACGCTTAATTAACCCTTGGATCTAAATTGTGCAAAAGAAATGAGCTGCCAAAAATTACCAGCTATAGCGTGTTAAAAAACGTGTATTTTACTGACCACAACTGCAGAAAAAAACGTAATTAACCTTCGGATATGATTTATGCTACAGACAAAATTTCTTCTTTGGCGTTTAAAAAAAAAAAAAACCTTTCTTTTACTGACTACAATAGTTTAAGTAGCCCTTGGATATAAATTGCGAAAAAGACATAAGCAGCCAAAAATTAAATGGTATTTGGATTGTAAAAACGCTGTTTCTTTAACTGAATACAACAGCAACAACAGGCTTAGATAACCTTTGGATATTTAATGTGCTCCAGAACTGAGCAGGTAGTATTAAAATGTATATGCAGCTGAAATGGATGCCCACTGGACTTCAATTCCAATACCCCACAAAATCAAAATTAGAACGTAAGAGAAGCAGTCTCTGAGACAAGCTGTGACACCCCCCAAAAATCGCTGTATAAAAGTTAGTTCTTTACTACACAGCACAGTGAGAGGAGTGTGAGCTCCCAGCGTCGCGCCCGGACTTATATAGTGCGGTGACGTCACAGAATCCCGCCGGTCTCTGATTGGCTTCATCTCTGCACATGTCATTTAGGCTACTTCTTTCTTCCTTCCAGACTTCTTTGCCCCATGTAACGCTATGTGCTCGCAGCCATTTTATCAATTAAAAACACGCTTCGTTCCCTCGAATCACCCCAAACTTCGACTTCTTTCTGAATCGAAGTTTTCCTGAAATTCTAAACGAATTCCACTTCGTTAGAATCGATTCGCCCATCTCTAGTTATAACCCCAGCTATATCCTGTGTTCCAGCCTACATCTTCCCAGGATTTGCATGTTTTGGTTGCACAAATATATGTGGTCCACTAGCTAAACATGTCTGTCCTGCTTGCCAGCGAGGGACAGGAATAAAATATACATGTAAATCAAACTTGAAAATCACCATGGGCTCTGATGAGTTATAACATAAGGCAGGAACGGAATGATCACCAGAAACATATTTTTCTCTCCTTCCTCTTAAACCTCTGGTAACATCTTCTTTGGTTATTTTTTCTCCCACTCCCCACACCCCAGAAATAAGTATAGAAATAAATGCATTATAAATTCTGTCTTTTATAGTACTTTTCTTTGAAAAAGAAAAAGAAAATAAATCTCTTCCTTGTTACTTTCAATGTTCTTTTTCAAAGGACAAAATGGTTCACAGTCACAAACCAACAACCTAGAGAAATGGGTTGTCCTAGGGTGCTTTCCAGGCAGACAGTCCCTAGCTATGCACTGGTATATTTTTATTTGTCCCTCCTTTTGTAGTAATAATAATATGCCTGAATCACTGAGTCTCTGGCTTAAGTAATGGAGCCCTCAGTCGGTCGTAAGTCTCAGGTATTGGAATCCATAGTCATCGATCTGTCTCCAGCTTAGGACTCCCCTCCAGCTTTACAGCAGAGTGTGTGGTCAGGGTCAGAAACACTTGGTCAGGTCCATAAAATTGTGGTTCCAGGGCCCTCCTCACGTCTCTTTTAACAACCATCCAGTCTCCTGGCTCCAACTTATGGGTATGGTACCATCTACAAAGTGAGTCAGCATCTGGAAGGGAGATAAAAAATTGAGAATGTATATTAGTCAAGCACTTTGTAAGCCCTGTCAAACCAGTATGTTGTGCTTGAAATTGTAGTGCAAAAAATATAATCCTAGTCTAGGGAATACACCCAACTATTACCTCATATGGACTGAGGCCTACCTTACTAGAAATATAATTTAACCTCTCTACCTACAGCTACTTTGTGGATGATAGACAATATGAAAGGCTTTACTTAATGCCTAACACATCCATGATCTCCTTCATGACTTCTCCGGTGAAATGTATGACTCGATCCCTTTGCTTCAGGAACTCCCTATTTGCACATTAATTCTGACAGCAGCTTCTTGGCTGTAGCTTGCTTGAGCAGTCACTTTAGAAATCAGGAATAATTCAGGCCACCCAGAATAAATATCAATGCAGGTAATGACATGGACCCACTTTCCCACTTGAGGCTTTTGCATATAATCAATTTATAGTTTCTATAAAGGATAGTCTGCTCTGGGAGTGTGACACTGTGGGATCTTAACTGTTCTTCCCACGCTGATTCTTGTGCATAGAAAACATCTTTGAGTGTACTTGGCAACAACAGTTGTAAATTTAAACACACCAAACCTTGTTAACCAGGTCAGCCATGATAGTCCTTGACTGGTATGTGACTCCATGTGCTGCTTGGACCATAACAGGATAAAGAGTTAGTATTCCATTCTTCTACACCAAATCTTCTTTTCGCTTGTCTTTTTTTTTTCCCCAGCCTGTTTTTGAAAATTTTTCAGGATATTAAAATTTTTTTTTTCCCTTTAAGCCTTAAACAAACAATGACAGCGGGTTCTTCCCCCTGGTTGGGCTGCTGTTTTAGCTGTTTGGTCGTTTTTGGTTTTTTCTTGTTTCCCTTTGGGGTTTGAATTTTTTGGCCCTTTTTACTTTGTTTTCCCCAAAATTGTTTGGGGCTTTTAGTAACATTTTCCATCAATGTGGTACTTTTCCTTCTTCCCAAACCGCCCCCCCAAAAAACCCTGAAATAAGGCGCATTTCAAAGTGCCTCAGGGGGGTTCTGTAATGTGCCTGATACTGATGTACAGGAGGTTTTAAATTTTCCCGAAAAGGGGCACTTTTCTGTTGTTGGGAAAAAAAAGTGACGGGTTTTTCCCTGGGCAGCCCCGTTCATACATCCCAACCCTTTATCAAACCCCTTTTTGGGAACCAAAAGTAACATTTATAAAAAAAATTAAAACCCATAAACACCCCCAACAAGTAAACCGTTTTTGGGGAAAACTCAAAAAATTGTTTCTAGGGGTTAAGTAAAACATTTGAACCCCCCCAAAGTTTGATTGACAAAAATTTTTTTTAAATGTTGGGCCGTAATTTTTAAAAAATGAGTTTTTTTTTCCAAAAATATGCAGTTTTTAGGTTAAAATTTTTTCTTTTTTGCTAAAAAAATGCGGGAAAGGTAGGAAAATTTTTTTCCCGAGTACGCTTTTAAACTATGTTTTAAAAAATTTTGTTGTTGGGCACAGAGCAGGGTTCAGTCCCAAAAGGAGCACAATTTTTTTTTTTTTGGACAATCCTTTTAGTTGGAATTTTTTGCTGGAACCTTGATGCATTTGCAGGCCCACAAAATAAACCCCAGTTATTGGAAACCCCCAGAAGTAAACCCATTTTGGAAAAATAAAACCCCTTCAATAAATTTTAACCCAAAGAGTTAAGTAAAAAAATTTTGGGCCCCTTTAAAAAAATTTTAAACCAAAAATTAGGGGGGTAATGGAAGTCTTTTAGAGAAAAAAATTGTTAACTTTTTTTTTTTATTTTTGCAGGACAACACAATTATGATGACACTAGGGGGAATGTATAAAAGGGGTTTTTTCACCCTTTTTCCTGGCTTTAAATCAAAGTAAAGTGTGTGATTTTTGGGTTTTGCAAAAAAATGGAATTTTTTGGGTCCCATTGTTCAACGTCCCCAACCCCTGTTAATGGGGTAAAAACTTGTGGGAATTAGGGGGGGTTTATGTTTGCTTGTCACTCCCATACTTGAAAACTATTGGGACAAAGATAAAAAATGTACCAATTGGTAAAACTAGGCACCTTATGCTCTAAGGGAAAAAGATCTATTTCAATGGGTTTCTTCCTAAAGTCTGAGGAGTTGAAGTGGAGCTAGATTTGCAAATTTAGGGCAAAAATGTCCAAAATTTCTAACAAATTTTTCAGTAAAATAATAAAAAATTTAATTTCTGTTAATTATCAAAATTATAAAAAATTTAAAATTTTAAAAAATTATTTTTTATCTTATAAAATAAATTTTAAAATATTTAAATTTACCCCCAAAACTTTTATTAAAAATCTCTATTAAATCTTTTAAAAAATTTTAATTTAGCATCTACAATTTTTTGAAATTTAAAAAAACCCATCAAACCTATTTTTTTCTAAATTTTTTTAAAAAAATTTAAAATGTTGACAAAGTTTTTTATTTTTAAATTTTTAAATTCTTTTAAATTTGAAAGAAATTTTTATCAGATGGGGGATTAGTTTTTTGAAGTTTATTTTTCCCTGCCTCCCCCTTTATTATACATATGGAAAGAGCCAGCACCCCAAAGGTCTTCCCTTGGGTCTGTGGCCCAAACCAAAAGAAAGATGACTACCATACTTGTTTATTCACTTTTCCCAATACTCAAATTGACTTTTTTTCTAGTGGGGGCTGTACCCATACTGTATAAAACATGTTTGGGGGCATTGGGACTGCCATGCCCATTTTTTGGGGGTTTCTGCCCATTTAAAACCTGCAATTTTACATGGGCGGCGGTTTTTTCTTCATGTTTTCCCATGGGACTGCAAAAACTTTCCATGGGTACGCCGATTTAAGACTGACATCTTACATGGAACTGCTGTTTTTTTCTCTTTCTGTATTACGTGGGACTGCACAGGGACATTTCTGTGGAGCCCCCCAATGAAAGGGCTGCATATTTTTACCTGGGACTGTTGTTTTCTCTTTGTTTTTTTCCGTGGGACTCCCACTTTAAATTTTTCCAATGGGTCTGCCGATGTAAGATTGTACATTTTACAGGGAAATTTTTGAGTTATTATTCTCTCTCTCCTGCCAATACACAACCCCCATCTGCTGCCAATTGACACAACCAGTGCTGTGCATACACACATCACCTGTGCGCGCCAATCACACATCTTTGTGCTTTGAAATGCAACCCCTGCCCCATGCGCGCGCTGCTTTACATATCCCCCCTGCTCGTTCCCCCCCTTGCGACCTGTTAATGCTTAGATTTTTTTAAATCCTTTTTAAACTATGTAAGTGAGAAACCGTTTAAAAAAGAGAAGAGAATTATTGGGTAATTTTTCAAAAGTAGCCCCTTTTATTAAACAAGAATACTAAATAAATTATAAAAAATCTCTCAAATAACCAAAACCAAAAACAACGACAACCAAAAACTCCAAAACTTTAAACAAAAAAAAATTGGCGAGGTCTTGGAAAAAAAAGATTGGAAAACTTTAAAGTATTTTAAACATATTAAAATTTAACCAACTGTCATCACCGGGTCGGGGACTACAGGCCCCACGATGGATGCAATTTTCTTACTGATTTACCGAACCCCACCCCGCAAGAGCCCCATCTTCACAACCCAAGGGAAAGCATACCCCTAAATTGGGGGCCCTAACCATTATGAATCTCCCCAACCAGTTTTTCCACAACTCCGGACCCCAAAACCCCTATGAAATAGAAAACCCCAAACCCACCAATCTCTGAAAATCTCAGAAAAGAGAATAAAAAAATATTCTAATTTTTCTTCAAGGTACCAATAGCCAGTTTTCTGTATTTACGTACAGCCTAGGGTTGTAAAAATCCTCATGTAGAAAAATTGGGATCCTGTACATTTATAGATGTCATCAAGGATGGCAAAAAGGATTGCAGAGGTCGCAATTGCAAGCCCCCCCTTTCCATCTCAGGAAATTTCTGAGTCACAGAGACCCCGCAAAGTAGCTTTATTTTCCAGGCAGCGCTCGCAAATTTTAGGGGTGGAGGGGGGCCCCCAGGGCCATCTTCCCAGCACTCTTAGCAGGATGGAGCATCTCGAGAGTGCAGGGGGTGGCATCAGAAAGTGGAAAATTGCCCCGTGCCGCTCTCTCAGAATATGCAAGTCCAATATCAGCCTTTTTTGCTATGGGCCGAGGGGCGGGGCATGGGAAAGGGGGCGGGAGAAAGGGGAGATATTTAGCACAGGGGGGAAAAGGCATCTGCGTGGGGGGGGAGAGAGATAGGCAGCAGGGTTTAGGGACAGCCAATCAGACTTGGCAACCCCCCGCCCACCAAGAATACAAGGGGGGAAATGGGCAACAGGAAGACAAAAACTGTAGAAATGGTCCCCCCATCCTGCACAAACCTCTGCCCCGGTCAGAAGTTTTTCCTTAAAATTTAGGGGACTTTTGTAGTTGTCAGGGTGGGGGGCCCAGGTACCACTGATACCCCAGACCGAAAGTATCACTAGTCCTCTCCTGGATTTTGAGGTGGAAGGGACTAGGTGTCTATTGCGGCATGGAGGGGGTTTGGGGGTGGGTGACGAATTTTTTTCCACTTATTTTTTCTTTTTTTTTACTTGCTGACCCTCCATCAAATGAAGGCAGGAGCACGGGGATAGGTGGGACACTATTTTATGGCCCTAAATTGTTTTATGTGCTTTAAGTACATCCTCCTTTTCGTAGTGAAAATGAGCAAAGAGCCCCAAAAGGTTTATACATAAAAATATGAAAAATGTGCATAAAATTAGTAAAAATTAAACCACAGATTTTTTTAAACCAATGCTAAATAAGCAGGGTTTATATACAGTTTTACACTAAGCTAAGGTTTTTAAAAACAGTTCTCATACAAAAAAATGATGCAGAAATAATCAATGAGACAAAGACCACATGGTGTATAACAATAGTTTTAGGTCACATTTTTTTTTGTAAATTTTCCTTCTTGTGATCATTTAAAATAAGCAAAAAATCAACTCCTTTTAATCCCTCTGTTTGCTACATGTTTCCCCTGTGTTCTGTTTTTTTTTGCCTTCAGAAAATCTTTAAGTCATATGAAATTTTATTATGTTGTGCAATGCAACATTTTATCGCTGGAGGGCAATAAACCAAAAAACCAGGGAGGGCCCAATGAAAGCATTCCCTTTAAAGCAAGGGGTTTGGGGGGGAAGTAAGAAAAATTATAGATTTTTTTTTTTAATTTTTGGTTTTTTTAAAAAGTTTTTTATTTTTGGTTTTTTAATGCACATTCACATTTTTACTCCCAGTAAAATTATGAAAAATTTGGTTTTCATTGTCGATTTTTTTTATTTAATTTAAATTTTGGGGGGGTCCGTCCCCCAAAAAAAAAACTTAACAAACCCCAAAAACCAAAAAAAGGAAGAAACGGGCCCGACCTTTTCAATATAAAAAAATTTATATATCACAGGGTTTTATATCACAATTAAAATCCCAAATTTTAAAAAATTTTAATTCATTAAATTTAAATTTATTCGCTAAAAAACCCTTTTAAGAAAATCTAAAACCCAAAATTAGTTGAATGCCCAGACCAATAAAATGGAATCTTCACCATGCAGTTAAAACCCCTAAAAAAATAAAAGGCTATGTATATCGCAGGGGTTTCTCATGGTTTTTTTTGGGGTTGGGTTTATTTTGAATCCAAAAAAAATGCGACTGTACCAGAAAGCATAAATAACAATAAAAATCTTTTGTCACCCCCAGAAATTTTTTTTTCCCCAAATTAGTTTTGAAACCCAGTTTTTAAAAAAATTAAAAAAAAAATGCTGTTTTCAGATTGCCATGGGACCCCCAAATACATTAAATGTACGGGGCCATCGGAAAAATTAGAAAAATGACCCCCTGTTTTAGCGCATATTTGGCCCCCAAAAAAATGGGGTTTTCCAGGAAAATGTTTAAAAAAATTCCCAGTCGATTTTGGACAGTATTTTAGAAACTGTGTGTAGCCCCGTCACATTCGTGTAGTCTGGTTTCCGGGTCGTGGGCCCCGGACACCCGCTTCCCACCATAACGGGCCACCCTTTTGCTTTACCCGGGTGTGAAACACTGTCCTCTTTTTTGGGAAAATTTTAAACCCCCTTTCCCGGGCCGGAGCCATTTTTGGGCCCTCTCTGCCCGACCCCCCTTTTTTGAAATCTGTCGGGTGTCCCCTTTATGTGAAAAAAATTTTTTTTTGCCCACTTTAACCTTTCCATGTGATTCAGAGATTGTTTTTCCCGGTACACATTTATTTTAAATTAGTAAGAAATTTTGGTCCAAAAAAGGGGCCTTGTTTTTTTGGGGAAAAATATAAAAAAAAATCATAAAAATTTTTTAAAAAATTTCCCCAATTTTAAACTTCAAATTTTTGCATGTAAAGGACAGTTGTTTTTTTCCACTCAAAATAGTTTATAATTTGGCTTCTACCCATATGCCCTGCTGTTTTTGGGCCAAAATTTTTTTAAATGTCTTTTTTTTTTTTTTAGACTTTTTGGGGGCTTAGAAATTTAGTAGTAATTTTCTAATTTTCAAAAAAATTTTCCCAAGACCCCTTTTTTTAGGGACCAGTCCATTTTCTAACTTTACTTTGTTTGACTTTGTTGGGACCCCCCCAAATAAATGACCTCATCTAGGAAACTACACCCCTTAAAAAGTTTTTCAAAACTGCTTTTTGGGAAATTTTAAATTAAACCCCATTGGGGGTTTTTCCCGGGGAATTAAAAGCAAAGGGGGAAAGTGAATTTTCAAAAATTTTACTTTTTTTGCGGGATTTTAAATTTTTATGCATTATTCAAAAGAATACGGAAAATGTGATCGGGGAAAAATGCAAATTTAAATTATTGATTCCCAGTTTTTCTGCCTTTTTCAGAGATCCCCCTATGTGGCCCTAGTGCTTTAAATTTGGCTCAACACAACCCCCAGTTTGGGAGGAGCAGCTACGGGGACTCTGG
>JAODAL010056219.1:0-23438 GCA_025379985.1 Phyllomedusa bahiana | reverse complement strand
CAGGGGAGGAACTGCTCCGCATCATGCAGCAAGAAATCGATGTGTGGCTTTCTTCGCGCCAACTGCAAATCGGAACCATGGTGACGGACAATGGGAGGAACATGGTGTCCGCGCTGCACCGAGGAGGGATGGTCCATGCGCCCTGCATGGCACATGTGTTCAATCTGGTTGTGAAAAGGTTCCTGAAGTCTTCCACCGATCTTCAGAAGATTCTGAAAATGGCCAGGAAACTGTGCATGCACTTCATCCATTCCTACAAAGCCAGAAACACCCTCCTCGAGTTGCAGCGGCAGAACGGCCTCCCCCAACACACTCTGATATGCGATGTTTCCACCCGTTGGAATTCCAGCCTGCACATGTTGGACCGACTGTATGAACAGAGAAAGGCCATTAACGATTTTTTGATGATACAGGTGGACAGGAGTACTCCCCTGTGTAACTTTGATGTCAGCCAGTGGCAGCTCATGCGTGACACCTGCCGTTTGTTGAGGCCATTCGAGGAGGCCACGTTATTTGTCAGTCGCCAGGACTACGGGATGAATAACATCATTCCACTGCTTCATGTCCTGGAACAGATGCTGAAAAATCTGTCTGGGCAGGGGACTGGAGACGTGGCGACTACATCTCGCGGCCACATGTCCGGTGGGGACTGAAATTGAGGAGGAGGACATTGGAGCAGAAGCATTGTCTGGTGAACTGAGTGGAGATGGAGATGAGAAATACGAGGCAGATGACCCGCAAGCACCGTGGCAGTATACAGTGGAGATGGAGGCAGGGAGCCCCTCGGAGTCACTTGTGCAGATGGCCTGCAGCATGCTGATTTGCCTGGCTAGTGACAGCCGAATAGTCAGCATCCGGCAGAGGGATGACTTCTGGCTCTCCACCCTATTGGACCCTATGGGAGCCTTTTTCCCGGCTATTGAGAGGGAGGACAAACTCAAATACTATAGGTAAATCCTCCGTAGTCAGTTGGCCGCTGCCTATGTGCGGCATCGTCCATCCTCTGAAAGGTCTGACCGGAGGGTTCTTCAGCACTCACGTACTACTGCCGCGGCTGCCGGGGGACGGTGGGGGGGTCGGAGCAGTACCAGCTCCATCAGCAGCAACCTAAGTCTGGAGTCACTGATGAGCAGCTTCCTTCACCCGCCTAGTGAGGAGGGCAGTCGCCAGCAGCAGCAGCAGGACCTGGAGCAGACCCTGAACCAACAGGTGGTGGCCTACTTGGACAGCACTCTGTGACCCCAGTTAGAAGATCCGCTGGACTACAGGGCAGCCAAACTGGATGTGTGGCCGCAACTTGCCGAGTTTGCAGTGGAGTAGCTGTCCTGCCTGGCCAGTAGTGTGGCATCAGAGCGGGTGTTCAGTGCGGCGGGGGCCATCGTTACCCAAAGGAGAACCCGCTTGTCCACGGGAAATGTGGAACGACTGACCTTTGTCAAGATGAATCAGGCGTGGATCGGCCAGGATTTCCACACACCAATGCCTTAGGCGTCAGACTACATCAGCCATGACGCCTCACCCAAACTGTGAGAAATGAGTCTGGGTTCAAACTACCTGCCTCAGCCACTATTCTGATGCCGCCACCCATCTGATGCCACACATCTGCTGCCAGTTTCTCCATCTGCCTACCACCATCTTTACCAGGGACTGATATTGCCACCCACCTCCACACTCTGTCATTATGCCACTGTCTGACCTCATGCTGCTGCTGTGGCTGCTGCCGTGACCTCCACACTGTGTCATTGTGCCACTCTCTGACCTCATGCTGTTGCTCAGGCCGCCGTCATCTCCACTCTCTGTCATTGTGCCACTCTGTGGCCTACTCCAGTTTTTTGCCACCTCCAGAATGTCCTTGTGCACTGCCTGACCTCATGCTGCTGTTGTTGCTGGTGCCATGACATTCCACACTATGTCATTGCGCCACTGTCCGACCTCCTGCTGCTGCTGTGGCTGCTGCCGCGACCTACACACTGTGTCATTGTGCCATTGTCTGACCTCATGCTGCTGCTGTGGCTGATGCCGTGACCTACACACTCTGTCATTGTGCCACTGTCTGACCTCATGCTGCTGCTGTGGCTGCTGCCGTGACCTACACACTGTGTCATTGTGCCACTGTCTGACCTCATGCTGCTGCTGTGGCTGCTGCCATGACCTACACACTGTGTCATTGTGCACTGTCTAATCTCATGCTGCTGCTGCGGCTGCTGCTGTATCCTACACACTGTGTCATTGTGCCACTGTCTGACCTCATGCTGCTGCTGTGGCTGCTGCCGTGACCTACACATCTGTCATTGTGCCACTGTCTGACCTCATGCTGCTTCTGTGGCTGCTGCCGTGACATACACACTGTCATTGTGCCACTGTCTGACCTCATGCTGCTGCTGTGCTGCTCCGTGACCTAACCACTGTGTCATTGTGCCACTCTGTGGCCTACTCGTGTTTGTGCCACCACCAGAATGTGATTGTGCCACTGCCTTACCTCATGCTGCTGCTGTGGCTGCTGCCGTGACCTACACACTGTGTCATTGTGCCACTGTCTGACCTCATGCTGCTGCTGTGGCTGCTGCGGTGACCTACACACTGTGTCATTGTGCCACTGTCTGACCTCATGCTGCTGCTGTGGTTGATGCTGTGACCTACACTCTGTGTCATTGTGCCACTCTCTGACCTCATGCTGCTGCTGTGGCTGCTGACGTGACCTACACACTGTGTCATTGTGCAACTGTCTGACCTCATGCTGCTGCTGTGGCTGCTGCCGTGACCTACACACTGTGTCATTGTGCCACTGTCTGACCTCATGTTGCTGCTGTGGCTGCTGCCGTGACCTACACACATACATGCTAACTTTTCAAAGTAAAAAAGCAGGAGATTTGAAGGCGGCATGAGCGTGCCAAAAATTTGCATATCCACGCCCATCTAGCATGTAAGCCATGCCCCTTCGAAAAAGCCACACCCTACTCACCTAACTGTGTAATGGCTCTGGAAGAAAGTTAAATTAGGGTTTTGGCGTCACGCAGCTTCCCTGGACTGTTGGGTTGTCTATTCAGCATCCAGGAGAGCTGGGAGATACGCCAACTGTGCCCCAATAGGTAGGTATCTCGGTGGCCTATTTGAACCTCATAACCAGGTAGTAGCCTCCTGTAGCCAGGTTAATGCCCCTTCTAGCCAGGTAGCTGTCCCCAATAGCCAGATAGTGCCCCTTACAGATAGGTAGTGCCCCTTACAGCCAGGTACTGCCCCTTACATCCAGGTAGTGCCTCCATTTGCCAGATTGTGCCTCCATTAGCCAGGCAGTGCCCCCAATAGCCAGGTAGTTCCCCCAGTAGCCAGGTAGTGCTTCCAATAGCCAGGTAGTGTCCCCAATAGCCAGGTAGTGCCCCAAATAGCCACTTAGATGCTCCTTACAGCCAGGTAGTTCCCCCAATAGCTAGGCAGATGCCCCCTTTATCCAGGTAGATGTCCCCATGAGCTAGGCAGATGCCCCCTTTATCTAGGCAGATGCCGCTATGAGCCAGTCAGATGCCCTCATGAGCCAGGCAGATGCCCCCTGTATCCAGGCAGATGCACCCATGAGCCAGGCAGATGCCCCCTTTATCCATGTAGATGCCCCCATGAGCCAGGCAGATGCCCCCTTTATCCAGGTAGATGCCCCCATGAGCCAGGCAGATGCCCCCTTTATCCAGGCAGATGCCCCCATGAGCCAGGCAGATGCCCCCATGAGCCAGGCAGATGCCCCCCTTTATCCAGGTAGATGCCCCCATGCCAGGCAGATGCCCCCATGAGCCAGGTAGATGCCCCCTTTATCCAGGCAGATGGCCCTCATGAGCCAGGCAGATGCTCCCTTTATCCAGGCAGATGGCCCCCATGAGCCAGGCAGTGCCCCTATAGCTAGTAACAATAAAATAACAAAACCTACTTCATACTCCTCCCCTCACAGGCAATCAGCCACCCCCCTCCCCACACACACAGCCATCCCTGCACTCACCTGTTCTGCTGGCATCCTAGTTCTTCAAACTCGGGGAAAGGGGGCGGAGCTTCACGGGTCCCGCTAAGCTCCGCCACCTACCCACGCAATGCTCTCGCAGCTTCATCTAGAGCTAGAGGAGTATTGCCGGAGGCAGCACAGGACAGAGGCTGTAGGGCAGCGTCAAGAGACGCTGCCCGATGCCTCTGTACACAGATAACCTCCAGCTTCTTTAAAGAGGCGGGAGGTTAAGCCAGCCACGCGGGAGGGCGGGACACGGCCCCCATTAGCGGGAGTGACCCGCCAAAACCGGGAGGGTTGACAACTATGCCTACACACTGTGTCATTGTGCCACTGTCTGACCTCATGCTGCTGCTGTGGCTGCTGCCGTGACCTCCACACTGTGTCATTGTGCCACTCTCTGACCTCATGCTGTTGCTCAGGCCGCCGTCATCTCCACTCTCTGTCATTGTGCCACTCTGTGGCCTACTCCAGTTTTTGCCACCTCCAGAATGTCCTTGTGCCACTGCCTGACCTCATGCTGCTGTTGTTGCTGGTGCCATGACATCCACACTATGTCATTGTGCCACTGTCTGACCTCATGCTGCTGCTGTGGCTTCTGCCGTGACCTACACACTCTGTCATTGTGCCACTGTCTGACCTCATGCTGCTGCTGTGGCTGATGCCGTGACCTACACACTCTGTCATTGTGCCACTGTCTGACCTCATGCTGCTGCTGTGGCTGCTGCCGTGACCTACACACTGTGTCATTGTGCCACTGTCTGACCTCATGCTGCTGCTGTGGCTGCTGCCATGACCTACACACTGTGTCATTGTGCCACTGTCTAATCTCATGCTGCTGCTTTGGCTGCTGCCGTGACCTACGCACTGTGTCATTGTGCCACTGTCTGACCTCATGCTGCTGCTGTGGCTGCTGCCGTGACCTACACACTCTGTCATTGTGCCACTGTCTGACCTCATGCTGCTTCTGTGGCTGCTGCCGTGACCTACACACTGTCATTGTGCCACTGTCTGACCTCATGCTGCTGCTGTGGCTGCTGCCGTGACCTACACACTGTGTCATTGTGCCACTCTTTGGCCTACTCCTGTTTTTGCCACCTCCAGAATGTGATTGTGCCACTGCCTGACCTCATGCTGCTGCTGTGGCTGCTGCCGTGACCTACACACTGTGTCATTGTGCCACTGTCTGACCTCATGCTGCTGCTGTGGCTGCTGCGGTGACCTACACACTGTGTCATTGTGCCACTGTCTGACCTCATGCTGCTGCTGTGGTTGATGCTGTGACCTACACTCTGTGTCATTGTGCCACTCTCTGACCTCATGCTGCTGCTGTGGCTGCTGACGTGACCTACACACTGTGTCATTGTGCCACTGTCTGACCTCATGCTGCTGCTGTGGCTGCTGCCGTGACCTACACACTGTGTCATTGTGCCACTGTCTGACCTCATGTTGCTGCTGTGGCTGCTGCCGTGACCTACACACATACATGCTAACTTTTCAAAGTAAAAAAGCAGGAGATTTGAAGGCGGCATGAGCGTGCCAAAAATTTGCATATCCACGCCCATCTAGCATGTAAGCCATGCCCCTTCGAAAAAGCCACACCCTACTCCACCTAACTGTGTAATGGCTCTGGAAGAAAGTTAAATTAGGGTTTTGGCGTCACGCAGCTTCCCTGGACTGTTGGGTTGTCTATTCAGCATCCAGGAGAGCTGGGAGATACCGCCAAACTGTGCCCCAATAGGTAGGTATCTCGGTGGCCTATTTGAACCCTGTAACCAGGTAGTAGCCTCCTGTAGCCAGGTTAATGCCCACTTCTAGCCAGGTAGCTGTCCCCAATAGCCAGATAGTGCCCCTTACAGCTAGGTAGTGCCCCTTACAGCCAGGTACTGCCCCTTACATCCAGGTAGTGCCTCCATTTGCCAGATTGTGCCTCCATTAGCCAGGCAGTGCCCCCAATAGCCAGGTAGTTCCCCCAGTAGCCAGGTAGTGCTTCCAATAGCCAGGTAGTGTCCCCAATAGCCAGGTAGTGCCCCAAATAGCCACTTAGATGCTCCTTACAGCCAGGTAGTTCCCCCAATAGCTAGGCAGATGCCCCCTTTATCCAGGTAGATGTCCCCATGAGCTAGGCAGATGCCCCCTTTATCTAGGCAGATGCCGCTATGAGCCAGTCAGATGCCCTCATGAGCCAGGCAGATGCTCCCTTTATCCAGGTAGATGTCCCCATGAGCCAGGAAGATGCCCCCTTTATCCAGGTAGATGTCCCCATGAGCCAGGCAGATGCTACCTTTATCCAGGTAGATGCCCCATGAGCCAGGCAGATGCCCCCTATGCCAGGCAGATGCCCCCATGAGCCAGGCAGATGCCCCCATGAGCCAGGCAGATGCCTCCTTTATCCAGGTAGATGCCCCCATGAGCCAGGCAGATGCCCCCATGCCAGGCAGATGCCCCCTTTATCCAGGCAGATGTCCCCCATGAGCCAGGCAGATGCCCCCTTTATCCAGGCAGATGGCCCCCATGAGCCAGGCAGTGCCCCTATAACTAGTAACAATAAAATAATAAAACCTACTTCATACTCCTCCCCTCACAGGCAATCAGCCACCCCCCTCCCCACACACACAGCCATCCCTGCACTCACCTGTCCTGCTGGATTCCTAGTTTTTCAAACTCGGGGAAAGGGGGCGGAGCTTCGCGGGTCCCGCTAAGCTCCGCCACCTACCCACGCAATGCTCTCGCAGCTTCATCTAAAGCTAGAGGAGTATTGCCGGAGGCAGCACAGGACAGAGGCTGTAGGGCAGCGTCAAGAGACGCTGCCCGATGCCTCTGTACACAGATAACCTCCAGCTTCTTTAAAGAGGCGGGAGGTTAAGCCAGCCAAGCGGGAGGGCGGGACACGGCCCCCATTAGCGGGAGTGACCCGCCAAAACCGGGAGGGTTGACAACTATGCCTACACACTGTGTCATTGTGCCACTGTCTGACCTCATGCTGCTGCTGTGGCTGCTGCCGTGACCTACACACTCTGTCATTGTGCCACTGTCTGACCTCATGCTGCTGCTGTGGCTGCTGCCGTGACTTACACACTCTGTATTTTGCCACTGTCTGACCTCATGCTGCTGCTGTGGCTGCTGCCGTGACCTCCACACTCTGTCATTGTGCCACTCTGTGGCCTACTGCTGTTTTTGCCACCTCCAGAATGTCATTGTGCCACTGTCTGACCTCATGCTGCTGCTGTGGCTGCTGCCATGACCTCTACACTCTGTCATTGTGTCACTCTGTGGCCTACTCCTGTTTTTGCCACCACCAGAATGTCATTGTGCCACTGTCTGACCTCATGCTGCTGCTGTGGCTGCTGCCGTGACCTACACACTCTGTCATTGTGCCACTGTCTGACCTCATGCTGCTGCTGTGGCTGCTGCCGTGACCTACACACTCTGTCATTTTGCCACTGTCTGACCTCATGCTGCTGCTGTGGCTGCTGCCATGACCTACACACTGTATCATTGTGCCACTCTGTGGCCTACCCCTGTTTTTGCCACCTCCAGAATGTCATTGTGCCACTGTCTGACCTCATGCTGCTGCTGTGGCTGCTGCCGTGACCTACACACTCTGTCATTGTGCCACTGTCTGACCTCATGCTGCTGCTGTGGCTGCTGCCATGACCTCCACACTCTGTCATTGTGCCACTCTGTGGCCTACTCCTGTTTTTGCCACCTCCAGAATGTCATTGTGCCACTGTCTGACCTCATGCTGCTACTGTGGCTGCTGCCGTGACCTACACACTGTGTCATTGTGCCACTGTCTGACCTCATGCTGCTGCTGTGGCTGCTGCCGTGACCTACACACTGTGTCATTGTCCCACTCTGTGGCCTACTCCTGTTTTTGCCACCTCCAGACTGTCATTGTGCCACTGTCTGACCTCATGCTGCTGCTGTGGCTGCTGCCGTGACCTACACACTGTGTCATTGTGCCACTGTCTGACCTCATGCTGCTGTTGTGGCTGCTGCCGTGACCTACACACTGTGTCATTGTCCCACTCTGTGGCCTACTCCTGTTTTTGCCACCTCCAGAATGTCATTGTGCCACTGTCTGACCTCATGCTGCTGATGTGGCTGCTGCTGTGACCTACACACTGTGTCATTGTGCCACTGTCTGACCTCATGCTGCTGCTGTGGCTGCTGCCGTGACCTACACACTCTGTCATTGTGCCACTGTCTGACCTCATGCTGCTGCTGTGGCTGCTGCCGTGACCTACACACTCTGTCATTGTGCCACTGTCTGACCTCATGCTGCTGCTGTGGCTGCTGCCGTAACCTCCACACTGTGTCATTGTGCCACTCTGTGGCCTACTCCTGTTTTTGCCACCTCCAGAATGTCATTGTGCCACTCTCTGACCTCATGCTGCTGTGGCTGCCGCCGTCACCTCCACACTCTGTCACTGATGTTGCCACCTGAGCCCTCAGCTTGTTTTTTTCCAGCTGTCGCTCGCATGACTTTATCAGGCTACATTCCCCCTTCAGTTTTTTGGTCAGTTTTGCCCTCTTAAGTGCCCAGGGAATTTTATAGTGAAGCGATTCTAAGAGCGGCGGCAGTCATGTGCGTGTCATACTAAAACACAACATTGTATGAAGACCAAACCAAGCTCCCTCTGCATATTTAAGCATGGCACAACATTCTACAGCACCCTGCAGGCTCTGTGCAGCCTGGAAATAGCTGTTTTTTAACGTGATTCGTCCCGAAGTAATTCGGAACAAAGTTATTTTTTGTCGAGAAATTCGGCGAAGTGAACGAACCGAATTTCGGGAAATTCGCCCATCTCTAACTCGGATGCGTATGGTTGTGATTGGCTGGAAAAATCACATGACCTCGTTTTACATAGAACAGCCCTTCCTGTTCATGATCAGTGTGTGTCTGTGTATCATAAGAGCAGGACGTGTGCTCGGTCTCTCTCAAAACAGCTCAGCGAAACTGTTCTATTTGTTCACACAGACAACTATGCTTTTAGCTGTGAACATTAGAACTTAGGTAGATTAGAGATTTTCAGTTTTTAGTTACTTAGGCTGAGAATTTTAATGGAGCATCTAGCATTGCAATGGGTTTTAATTAACAGTTTTTGGCCAATTTTTGGTGAAATATTACTTGTATGTTGTGCAGCCTGTACTTATATTAGGATACAGATCTTTTATAGTAACTGCAGGTGTATTTGATAGGTGCAAAACTCAACTTTTATTATCTGTACACGATTTAATTAGGTTTTTTATTTCACTTTTTTTGCGGCCCAGTTTTGTTCATAGAGCCACCTTGCACTTAAATTTGAATACAGCAATTTTGTAGTCACTGCAGGTGTATTTATAGGTGCAAAAAAAACGCCTTTTATTATCCGTATACATTTCAAATAGGTGTTTTTTTTCACTTTGGTGCGGCCCAGTTTTGTTCATAGAGCCACCTTGCACTTAAATTTGAATACAGCAATTTTGTAGTCACCGCAGGTGTATTTATAGGTGCAAAAACTCCTTTTATTATCCGTATACATTTCAAATAGGTGTTTTTTTCACTTTGGTGCGGCCCAGTTTTGTTCATAGAGCCACCTTGCACTTAAATTTGAATACAGCAATTTTGTAGTCACCGCAGGTGTATTTATAGGTGCAAAAAACGCCTTTTATTATCCGTATACATTTCAAATAGGTGTTTTTTTCACTTTGGTGCGGCCCAGTTTTGTTGATAGAGCCACCTTGCACTTAAATTTGAATATAGCAATTTTGTCGTCACCGCAGGTGTATTTATAGGTGCAAAAAATGCCTTCATTATTCGTATACATTTCAAATAGGTGTTTTTTTCACTTTGGTGCAGCCCAGTTTTGTTCATAGAGCCACCTTGCACTTAATTTGAATACAGCAATTTTGTCGTCATGCAGGGTTATTTATAGGTGCAAAAAACACCGTTTTGTTATCCGTATAATTTTTAATAGCTGTTTTGCACGTGGTGCGGCCCTAGTTTTTTTCAAATAGCCACCCTGTACGGCAATTCTGATAGAAAAATTCTCTAGTAACTGTTCTCGTTTGTCATTGCTGCAAAAAACGCAGTTTCTCATCCGTGTAACTTCTGAATAGTTTTATTGCGCTCAGTGAATCTCAGTTTGGCGCAGATAGCGCACTTGTATGATAGTTTGTTGAAAAATATCAATTCCTAGTCCTACTGGGCAGTTATAAATCCCTGGGACTGAAGGAAGAACACTATTGATTTTGTCCTACGGTTCTTCAACCAGATCGCATTTCACAGGTATTCGCAAGAAACATTTCAGTTTCTAATCCTAATTGGCTGTAGGAAATTAGAGGGATTTAAGAATAGCTGTGATTTGCCGTCTTTCAATAAGAGACTGTCAAAAACTCTTCCATACCTTTTTAAAAATTATATCTTTCTGAACATGGAGCAATATGCAGGTGGTAAACGAGCAAATAGGGGGGTAGGACATGGAGGTACGAGAGAAGGTGCTCCTTCCAGTGCTGGCAACAACACTCATGCCAGCGGATCGTCAGTTGCAGGACCGTCAGGCCTGTCATCGCTGGGTCAGGGCCCTGTGAATCTCAGTAACGAACAGCGTCGCCAATCTGTTCTTCAGTGGTTAATGCAACCTGCATCCAGCAGTCTTATCTCCTCGTCCTCCCAGTCCAGACTCCTTTTTCCGGCACTTTTTAAATCTGGGGGTCATGCAGGTTTGGGGCCATGCTGTGGCCCAGGACAGGGATAGTCTATGTCCAGTTCAACTAAAATGGTGGTTGAAAGACTCCTTTTTCCAGCACTTTTTAATCTGTGGGTCAGACAGGTTTTGGGGTCATGCTGCGGTCCAGGACAGGCATAGTCAATGTCCAGTTAAACTAAAATGGTGGTTGAAAGACTCCTTTTCCCAGCACTTTTTAATCTGTGGGTCAGACAGGTCTAATGGTCATACTGCGGTACAGGACAGATATAGTTAAAGGGGTTTTATCATTACAAAGATCATGTCAGATTATGGGGACAGTAAAAAAAAGCACTTTTGTAATTGGGTTGCATTACCTCTGTCACTTGGCTTAGCAGATATCAGCTTCTCTGTAAATCTGTATTCTGTTTCTGCTGTTGCTCTGTTGCTGGTCGGAACGCCCCCTGGTCAATTCCCTAGACACGCCCCTTGCAGTGTGATTGGCTGGCTGACATTTCATTTAGCCTGTTGGGATACGCCCCTAGACAGGAACCGCCCTGGCCACACCCCCTGCGCTGTGATTGGCTGCCTGCACACTCTGTGTTTACTCCCCTCTGAGCTGTTAAAATGGATAGTGAAACCAAGGTCAGCTGGCTCTATGTACATCTCCCAGCTATAGTTGAAGGATCTGGGCAATTACTGCCTGTTTAAAGGGCTTTTGCCAAGAGGTTGATTCACCTCCTCACAGATCCAGTCCTTAAACTGCTACTTGGAAAAGAAGGCGTTCTGTTCTCAGATCGGGAATGCAAGCCCCGCCTCCTTATGACGTCATCATCTGTAGTGTATAACATAAGGATTCAACACTTTGTCTGTATAAGCTGCTTGTGTAGTGCAGTGCTGTGCAGTGGTGATCAGCCCTGCAAGACAGAGGTTGGGAGTTCAAGCCCCATTCTTTTATATATTGTAAAGATATGAAAATATATGTGTAGAAATCTATAATTTTATTTATATACACACACAAAGCTCCCCTATATAGTGTCCCATCCTCACAGTAGTCACACCAAGCACTTCCAACATATGTGATAAAATGCATATATTCTGGGGGATGAGAAATGATATAGGGGAGCTATGTATGTGTATATATATCATTAGAGAGATTTACATATATATTTTAGATCTCTCTACATATGTGTAGAATTTAGGAGGGGGGGGGGATATACTCTGTGTGGGACTAGAATTCCAAACCTCTTCCTTGTAAAGCCAACACTCTACCACTACTCTACCAGACCAAGTTATTACAGGTTGAGCAGGATCTTGTCTCAAAGCTGAGTGCTTCTCCCCCCATTTTCACTCACATGTCACTGACAACAGGCAGAGATCTTTACTTGAAGCTGACATTTGTCCTTGTAGTTGAGTTAAGATCTCTGCCTGTTGTCAGTACAATTTGGGTGAACACCACTAGACGTAAAAGCGGCTGGCTTTCAGTGTAATTTGTGTGATAAGAGATATAACAGGTGCTTGTGGAGCTTGTGGAGCCTGAAGGCTGCAGACATAAGCAGGCAGGAGGCTACAGAGCTGTTATATCCAGACACCCTTCTGCATCCCCTGCTTTATAGAAAATGATGATGTCACAGTTCTTCAGTGAGGAGAGACACGCCTCCTGGGAGGAGAGGCACGCCTGCTGACAGGAGAGAGACGCCCCTGGATTTCAAACTCAATCTGAGAAAATTAAATGAACAGCCCGAACAGCTCAATGGATAACACCCCTTTAATGTCCAGTTCAACTAAAATAGTGGTAAAAAGACTATTTTTTCCGGCACTTTTTTAATCTGGGGGTCATACAGGTTTAATGGTCATGCTGCGTTCCAGGACAGGGATAGTCTATGTCCAGTTCTACTAAAATGGTGGTTGAAAGACTCCTTTTCCCAGCACTTTTTAATCTGTGGGTCAGACAGGTTTAATGGTCATGCTATGGCCCAGGACAGTTATAGTTAATGTCCAGTTCTACTAAAATGGTGGTTGAAAGACTTTTTTTTTCGGGCATTTTTTAATCTGTGGGTCAGACAGGTTTAAGGGTCAGGCTGCATTCCAGGACAAGGATAGTCAATGTTCAGTTCAAGTAAAATGATGGTTCAAATCATACTGCCTTCTGGCACTTTTTAATTTGTGGGTGATGCAGGTTTAAGGGTCATGCTGTGGTACAAGACAGGGATAGTGAATGGTCTGTGATTTTTTTTTCTGTGGCTTTTATAACCTAAGTGTGTTGCCTAAGATGTAGCACGTATCCATGTGACTGTTGTGGATGTTAATTCCAGCTTCTCCAGCCCTGTTTGGGTGTAAGAATGAAGGTGTTGTTCCTCTCCATAGACTTTAATGGTCATCGGCGATAATCTATTATCGACTATCGGAAATCGTCTTGATAATTGCCGATATCGACTATCGACCCGATGACGATAGTCAACGTAATCGCTAATCACTAGTGTTAAGCACTCATATTCATGAGCCTTCGCATCCTGATAATATCAAGCTGCAGCTGTCGGTTTCACCTTGGCTGGTTATGAAAAATGAGGGAGATTCTATGTTTAAAAAAAAAACAACATGAGGTTTCACTCATTTTTCTGAACCATCCAAGAAAAAACTGACAGCTATCAGGATGGGAAGGGTACTGGGGTAATAGTGACAATGCGTTAGTGTCAGCCTTGTGGTGACGAAAGACTCCGCTAGTGACACCAAGCCACAGCAATAGCAATGGAGAGGCATCTGTTGTACGCTTCTATTACGAACACTGTTAAAAAACTAACACAAAAAAGAAACAACATAAAAAAACTATTTATTTAAATAAATACTCTCCAACACCAGCCCTCATTTACCATTTATTAAAAAAAATAGAGGCAATGCCGGTCCAAAATAGTCCAATGTATCCGACATAGTCCAAAAGGGAAACCTGTAAAGATAAAAAAAAACTAAACAATACTGATAGGGCACCATCCATCTTTCTCAGATCCAATGCCCAGGAAAGCTGGGTGACATCTATGGGGGATGGGGAATCATCCAGATTTCCCTGATGCTGGATAGGTTATTCAGCACTTGATAAAGCTGGGTGACATCTCTCACAGCAGGAACCCAGCTTTTCTGGGTGTCTGCTGTAGGGGATGCATCATCCAGCTTTTCTGGACGCTGAATAGTCTATCCAGCACCTGAAAGCTGGTTAGGCCATAGCGGGGAGTCTGATAGGGGGAAAGGGAAGAAGGAGGTAACAGAAATCACTTACCTCCCGCTGCTGTCAGTGCTGCGTACGTATATTCTAAATTAAGGGGTGAAGTGCGCCTCCTGCAGCCAGTGACGTCAGGGGAGCATCTTATGATGCTTTCCTGGCACCACTACGCTCTACACTTGCTAGCTATCATGGTGGCGAGCGTCCGTGAGAGTCTTCAAGTCAGCTCAGTCCCGGGGATTCAGAGCATACCCCTGAAAATCGGGACTCCTTCCAGCCATCCCAGGATGGCAGGACACTGTCCCTAAATCAGGACTGTCTCACCGAAATTGGGATGGTTGGGAGGTTTGCCTACCAGCTTCGTTAGACATTAATGGAAGCAGGACGTCTTTAGTTTCCTGATAGGCTCAATCGTCGGCACACGATTGTGTCTGAGGTGTAAAACTGCAGCTTACCTAGGAGTAAGAGATATTGCTCTCCTAATTTTTTAAACAAACTCACAAAACCTTCTGCTTAATCAAAGAAACTTTAAAAGGGGAAACCTGATGGACTTCAGACAGAGGATCTTTTATCCTGTATTGATCCTGAGTTACAGTATGCATTACTGTCAAGAGCTGCATTCAGGGCCGCCATCAGAAATTGTGGGGCCCCATACAGCTGGAGCATCTGGTCCCCACCCCCCCGGCCGACCAAACCCCCTGCTCCTCCCCCTCCTTCCTCATCCCCGGCCGTCCCGACAGAGCCCCACCCATCCCCTGTCCCACAACCATCGCCACCCCAGAAAAATAAAAAATTGTTTTCGTGGTCACAAGAAAAAAAATGCAATTGTGCCATTTTTTGGGGATTTAGTTCTTGCTGGGTTATACAAGATCCAGCAAATACCTCCACATGTCACCATTATAATGTTACTGGCAAAGCCAGTATACCCAGACCAATATTGCCAAGCAACAATATATAAATTCTAAATAATACCACCACCTATCACTACCATATACTGACTAGCACCACCATAATGTTATTGACTAAACCAGTATACCAAGACCAATATCACAAAACAACAACAATATAAAAGAAACCTAATAATACCACCACATCACCCACCATATATCTCCAACATAACAATACTGAATAATACCGCCATACTGTTAGTGATTATAAATAGAGATGGGCGAATTGATTCTAACGAAGTGAAATTCGATTCTGAACGAAGTCGAAGTTTGGGGTGATTCGCGGGAACGAAGCGTGTTTTTGATTGATAAAATGGCTGCGAGCACATGGCGTTACATGGGGCAAAGAACTCTGGGAGGAAGAAAGGCGTAGCCTTCATGACATGTGCAGAGATGAAGCCAATCAGGGACCGGCAGGATTCTGTGACGTCACCGCACTATATAAGTCCAGGCACCATGCTGGCTCCTCACACTTTTCTCACTGTGCTGTGTAGGAAAAGGTGCTGCCGCCGCTGCTGCTTATGATATCTCATACTAAAGAACTCACTTTTATACAGTGATTTTTGGGGGGTGTCACAGCTTGTCTCAGAGACTGCTTCTCTTACGTTCTAATTCTGCTTTTGTGGGGTATTGGAACTGAAGTCCAGTGTACGTACAATGCAGCTGCATATACATTTTAATGCTATCTGCTCAGTTCTTGAGCACATTGAATATCCAAGGGTTATCTAAGCCTGTTCCTGTTTATTCAGTTAAAGAAACAGCGTTTTTACAACCCAAAATACCACTTAATTTTTGGCTGCTCTTTATTTTGTGCAATTTAGATCCAGGGGTTAATTAAGTGTTGTTCTGCTGTTGTGGTCACTAAAAGAAACGTTATTTTTTACCACCAAAGAAGAAATTTTGCCTGTAGCATAATTCATGACCAAAGGTTAATTACAAGTTTTTCTGTTGTTGTGTTCCGTAAAATACACGCCATTTTAACACGCTACAAAGCTGGTAATTGTTGGTAGCATATTTCTTTTGCGCAATTTTTCACCCAAAGGGGTTTTAACTAAGTATTTTTCTGCAGTTGTATTCACTAAAATAAATGTTGTTTTTCAACGCCAAAGAAGAAATTTTGGCTGTAGCATAATTCATATCCTTAGGTTAATTACGAGTTTTTATGTTGTTGTGTTCCATAAAATACATGCCGTTTTAACACGCTACAAAGCTGGTAATTGTTGGCAGCACATTTCTTTGCGCAATTAAAATCCATGGGTTAAAATAAGTATTTTCTGCAGTTGTACTTAGAAAAAGAAACGTTCTTTTTCAACGCCCAAGAAGAAATTCTGTAGCATAATTCATATCCGAAGGTTAATTAAGCCTGTTTGTGCTTTTATATTCAGTAAAATACACAGAGTTTTTAAACGGCACATACAAATCAATTTTTCCTGGCCATTTGTGGAGCGCAATTTATATCCAAGGGTTACCCAAGCTTGTTAGTGGGGTTTTATTTGGAGTCAAATACAGGGTGTGTATTTATCATTTACAGATATCTTCATCAAACAGTTTTCTGTACATTTAGAACAAACAGTATGTCAGACAGAGAGGTGCCAGGCTCTTCACCTGCGAGTGGCAGAGGCACAAACATTCCTGGAGCAGCACAGTCACAGCACAGCAAGGGGACGTCGCAGCAAGGGTCACTCGGTAGGCCACAGCTGCCACTGTCATCTAGCGGCGTGTGTTGTTCAGCAAACCCCAATGGTTCTTGATTGGTTGACTAGGTCATCCAAATTCCCCCCAGATGACATCTGACAACCCCAGCCAAGGTCGGGGGAACGTCAGACACAACCCCTTTGTTGGCATGGCCCGGGGAGCGGGTCAGCATCCCTCACCTGTCCTCAACCCACCACGGTCCCATCCGGTTCCCTCAGCCAGAGACTACTATGTGGTCTGGGCTCAGCGCCACTATACGTGAGGTTGACCAATTTGAGGAGGGCAGTCAGCCGCTACTTGGCACGAAAAAAATGGGGCCAATATCCCCCGCTTCTTGCAGTATGATTTTGGAGAGTGGCAAAGGGAGGTTTTTTGGCGAGCGGTCACGCCTCTGCATACCAAGACGTTGAGGAGGACAGCAGTGACAATCAAAAACTCATGAAGTATAAAACATGGTGGTTTTGAATTCCCGTTTCTGCAATTAACCAGTTTATTCAAATGCAGCGTATGGAACTTGAACTGAAGGAGACCATACCTACAGGAATTGTTTTAGGTGCTTATTTTGCATTCTGTGCCATTATTGATGAAATTCGGTACAAAACTGGAATGGGACAGAAAAGTAAAAGACAGCTGCAAAACTGGCTTTATAGTAAAAAGGGGAGGCCCTCCCCTGTTAAAGGTGGAAAAAGGGTAGGCCCTCCCCTGTTAATGGTGGAAAAAGGGGAGGCCCTCCCCTTTTAATGGTGGAAAAGGGAGGCTCCCCTGTTAAAAGGTGGAAAAAGGGAGGCCCTCCCCTGTTCATGGTGGAAAAAGGGGAGGCCCTCCCCTGAAAAAGGGTGGAAAAAGGGAGGCCCCCCCCTGTTAAGGGTGGAAAAGGGAGGCCCTCCCCTTTTAAATTTGGGGGAAAAAAGGGGGCCCTCCCTGTTAAAAGGATGGAAAAAGGGAAGGCCCAACCCTTTTAATGGGGGAAAAAGGGGGACCCTCCCCTGAAAGGGTGGAAAAAGGGGGGCCCCCCCCGTTAAAAGGGTGGAAAAAGGGGAGCCCTGTACATCAATTTCCCCCGTTAAATTTAATTTTCCCCCCTTTAAATATTTATTTTGTTCATCAATTTCCCCCCGTTCAAAAATTTCCCCCCTGTTAATAAAATTTTTTTTTTCATTGTTTTTCCCCCTGTTCTAAATTTTCCCCCCTTTTAATATATTTATTCCTTTTCATAATTTCCCCTGTTCATAAATTTCCCCCTTTTAATATATGTTACGGTTTGAGGGGGATGCTGGCCCCGCAGGGGGGCGTAACCCACCCCGGGAGTGGGTCTAAGTGGGTCCCGGTTTACAAGCCCCCAAAAGGGGGGTGGACTTGTGCGGCGGGAGTCCACCAGGTCACTACCAGGCGGGGTTGCCTGCGGGGGGGCCCAAGGGTAGGCAGGTACAGAATCGGCATGGGCTGATCGGGAAAGGGAAAGAAGGTCGGCAGGCGGCTGGGTTCGTGAACTAGACAGGCAAAGGGTCAGGGCAGGCGGCAAGGGATCGGGTCGGTAACGAACAAAGGGTTGGGGTACACGGGGGCGAAAAAGGGCTTTCTGGAACTTTTTCCCCCAATGGGCATGGCACTAAAGATCCGGAAAAGGCCCCTGGGAAGGGCGGGGTTTAAAATGGGCAGTCCCCGGCAATGGCCAATTACCGGCGAAACTGCCCCTTTAAATTCAATCCCGGCGGCCGCGTCCCTAGGGGCGGCGCCGCGCACCCCGAGAGACGAGGGACGGGGCGGGGGGACGGGGGAAATCACTGGGGCCCCGGGCAGGGGGGAGAGGGGACCCCGGCCCAAGGTGGGGGAGGGGCCGCTCGAGTGGGGAAACGGAGGCCCCGCCCCCCGGGGCGAGGTCGCGGGGGAACCCGTGACATACCCCCCCCCTCTTGGGTCCCCCCTTCTTTTTAAGTGGAGAAATTTCTAATAATACTGCCAGGATTTCTCCCCCCGGCCCCCAGATTTTTTCCTCGGGCCCAAAACCCCTTCCCAGTCAACTAAAAAATAACGTTCCCTCTGTCCCCTCATCCCCGGGATTTTTTTTAACCACAAAGACTTTAGCGGATACACAGCGGAGGTGGACTGCCTTCTAAAGCGTTTAAGGCCGAGGTTTTAGTCGGAATAAAGGAGTTGGGGTAGCAGGGTAGGGGGAGCGGGTTTTAGGCCCCCGGGGTTTTTATGCGTTAAGGGGACCTCAAAGGGGCCTAAAAAGCGGGGTCCCATTTGAAGGAGGGGATTTTGGGCGGACTATGGGGCTACACCACCCTTATCACCCGGGGAGAAGACAGGGGGGGCTTTTTTTTTTTCCCCTGGCCTTCATGGGTCAGACGAAAGGGCGGGTTTTGGGGGGGTAGGGACCAAACGGTCCCTATGCCCCTGGCCCAAGGTTAGAGCTGGGACCTCGGAGAGGATGAGGGGGAGAGGGGGGGCGGGGATGTAAGCCGAAACAACGTAGAAGGGGGGCACCCCGGACTAGACTTGGGAAATTATACAAAATTTCGCCCGGGAAGAAATTGGCCGTTTTTGCCGTGCGACAAAAAGTGGCGAGGTAACACCCCAGAACTTGTTTCACTCTCCCCACCTGCCATTGTCTGAGGGTGGTAAGCCGAGGAGAAGTCAAGCTTCCCCCTGGAGTTGCACAAAGGCCCCCAGAATTTAGAAAAAAAACTGCCCCCCCCCAATCAGGTGATTTGGGAGGGAACCCGTGCAGACGAAAAATTGGAGAAAAAAACTCGGCCCAGGGCGGGCGAAGGAGCCCTGGCAAGGGGGAAAAAAAGTGCCTTTTAAAAAACCCGGTCTACCACCCCCCACACAAGGGTATTCCCGGGACAAAAGGGGGGTCGGTATGAAGTCCTCGCTACGTGAGACCATGGTTTGCATAGGGATTGGGCGGGGGTGCAAGGACCTGCGGCTTGTGGGGGGGAGCCTGTTGCGCAAGGAGGTACACCCCTGGCGAACTTTTTAATTCCTTAGCGAGGTCCTGCACCATAGACCGGGAAAATAGGAAAGTTTTTGGGCCCCACCGGAGTCCCCGGGCCCACCAGGAGCGTGCCCCCACTTCAGGATCGCCTACGGAGGCAGGGCGGACATTGTTTTCCCCCGGGGGGACGTTCGGAGGACGACGGGGCTGCGGAGAAAGGCTTCCGGGGGAATTTAGTGCTTGGGATCGTTCTTCACCCCCCCCGGGAGGCAGGGGAGAGGGCATCTCCCTTTCACTTTTTTCTGGGCAGGGGGGAAATGAATCTAAAAAATTAAAGGGGAGAAGAAAAGCGCCCACCACCCCGGGCGGTTTAAGTGGGGCATTGGGGGTATGGAGTTTTTATGACCCGAGAAGAAAAAAAAAGGGGTCCCCGGGCCTTCCCGAAAAATTCGCCATTTTCGGGCCCCAGTTTTAGGCAAATTAATTCCGATCCCCAAAATGTGAAATTTCTCCGCCTTGAAAAGGTTTTAGAAAAAAACCCCAAAAGTGATGTTTTCCCTGTGGGCCCTTTTGCGGGGAAAGCTCCAGCCCTCCCGTGGGCGTTTCTTCAAGCGAGAAGGGTTTGTGGGTCGGCCCGCACAGGAGGGGACGAGAGGCAAAGGCCTTTTTTTTACTTTTTGAACGTTTCCTGGGGCCTCGGAAGGAGCCCCGTGGTTGGGGTTTCTTCCAAAAGGGCCACAATGGGGGCCCCCAGCGGGAAAAAGTGCGGATAAATGCCTGTAGAAGTTGCAGAAGCCGGGAACCCGTTATCCCCGCGGCCAGGGCGTGGCCATTGAAAAAGGGGGCACAAACTTGGCGGGGTCATCCGTACCCTTGGTCCGAGATTATATAACCCAGGAACGAAGGTGTTGAGGAAGGGGACTTCCCAATTTTGGGAACAAGTGATTAGCTCGTAGGCGTGTAGACTGAGGAGGGAAAGGGCGGTGAGTCTCAAGATCAGGAGAGTATATCAGGATGTGTCCAGGTAAAAACACGGTATAAGAAGACCCCTAAAAGACTCGTTAACAAATCGGGAAATGGCAGGGCCATTACAGAGTCCGAAAGGCATCACCAGGTACCGAATCCCGCTCTGGTGTTGAAGGCCGTCTTCCATCATGCCCCTTTCGGATCCGGGGCCAAAATTTTAGGCCCCTCTATATCCAGCTTGGGAAAAGACCTTGGTCCCGTAGACGGCGAATTTTTTCCGTGATCAAAAAGGGAGGGGTTTCCCGGTTCTTTACCGTATCTTTTTCAGACCCCGGTAGTTCGATGCGGGTCGTAGGGGCCGTCCCTTCTTTTCCCCAAAAAAAAATCCCGCTCCCCCCGGGGAGAGGGGACTTTGAAAAAATCCTTTCTGAGATTTTCCCCGGAGTTTTAAAACATGGCTTGGGTTCAGGAACGGGTAAGGGGTAGACTCTGCCCAGGGGATGGAACCGGGGAGAAAATCAATCGGGCACAAAAGGCGATGTGGCGCCCAAAGGGTTTTGCTTGCTTTCGGAAAAACACAGAAAAACCCCGATATGACGCGGGAACCCCCTAGGCTTTTTGACGGTACCCAAAAGCGGGGAACACCGGGGGGCGCCACCAAACAGCGAGACCGACACTCTGGACCCCACGAAAACCCTTTGCCCCTCTGCCCGTCAACACCGGGCATGTTGCTGCACCACGGAAGACCCCAAAAGGTGGGCGAGGAAGACCGGGGTAACACATAGAATGACAGTCCCTTTTTTATGCATGCTCCAATTTGAAGGAACAGTGGTCCGTACGGTAACGGACTAGACGGAGGTTCCCCATGAGGAGGGGAAAGGAAGGGGTTTTAGGAGTGCAGTTCCTGTAGGGAAAAACCTATACTTTCCCTAGATAGAAATGCTAAATTTCGGGGAAATCGCCAAAAGGGGGCCCCCCGCAGTAACTATTCCTTAAAAAAATTCACTAAGAAAAATATTGCAGATAAATCCATGATAGAAATATACATTCAAAAAACAAAAAAGATAAGCCCACGCGTTTCCCCTTTTTTCATAACAAGGGTTCATAGGGGGAAAAAGGCTATTTAAAAAAATGCAGATAAAAACCCGGGGACCCCCTTTTAAAAATCGACTGCCCGGGGCGCGCGCTCCTAAGGGGCGGCGCCGCGACGCGGGGGGACCCGGGCGGAAGGGGCAGGAGCGAGGGCCGGGGAAAATCATGGGGCCCGGGCAGGGGATGAGCGGGCCCCGGGCCAAGGTGCGGGACGGGCGCCCCCAGAGTCGGGGGCCGGGTGCGCCTCGAAACCGGGAAGGGGTCGCAGGGGCATCCGTGACAATATTTTTTTCCTGTTCATAAATTTTCCCTTTTCAGTTTTTGTTGCCCGTGTATGACCTTTTGCTACTTACCTGACCCCGAATCTCCGCCGCCCGCCCTGACCCCGTTGGGGTGACCCTTTGACTCCGAGTTTCGTCTTTCGATTCGGTACCCCCGTGCGCCCCGGCTGCCACCACAAAAAAGTCGGCCAGGAGGGAAAAGACTGGGAGACTCCCCCCGCAGAAAAATCCTCCTGCCTTTGGGGGGCTCGGTGAAAACCGGGGGCCTACTTAATCCCCAAAAAAGATTTATGCTATTTATCCTACATGAAAAAAATTTGGATTCTTTGGTTCACTTGTTTTTTATCAAAAAATGCTTAAGCCACCCCGAAAAGTACAACGTATTCAGGGTTGGGGTTGGTTTCCACGTATCTTTAAAATCCCAAAAAGAGCCAAATTTAGGTTTCATTGGGTCAACCACTTCATTTCCAGAGAAAAGAAATAAAAAAAAAACCAAATTGCAACCTGCACCAAATTTAAAGGCCTGTGAAAAGTGGGTGGGGGCAGGAAACAATAGGAGGCATCCTTCCTCCCTATATAATTAAAAGCAATTATGCCAAATACAACGAATAGTTCTGCACAAAAAAACATTTTTGAAAAAAACAATGTGACCGGGTGCCACTGGCGGGTTTCGGCATATATATATACACACGCACATGATTTCCTGGCCACCACTGTAAAAGGGCTATACAATAAGGAAAACCCAAAGAAGCATTTTGCTATTTATAAACATGAAAAAAATTTTAGATTTTAGTTTACATGTTTTTTTTCAAAAAAACTTTAAATCACCACGAATTCAACGTGATCTCGGTGGGTGGGCCTACGCTTCTAAAGATGCCCCAACCCTGCCCCAACCCCCGCCAAAGTCTAGACCGGGGGAACCTTTTTAAGGAAAGCGGCTATTTTCCAAATTTTTTTTTCCCCTTTTTTTATTTCTGCCCTTCCAAAACCCCATAGTTTTAATGTTTTCATAGCCCAGCCGTTAAAGCTTGATTTTTGGGAGTCAAGATACATTTTTTTGTTTTTACTGATTCCATTTAAATCACTATATAATGCAGTGGAAAAAACCCTCAAAAGTTCTCTGTGGATGGAATTGGAAAAATAAAATGCAATTGCACAACTTAAGGATTTTATTCACTTTATTTTCATTTTCCCTTTTGGTATTTAATTGGGTCTTTTGAAAAATTTTTATTTTTTATTTGAATTTTGAAAAAGTAGATTCCCCCTGGTTAATTTCAGTGGTTGCAGTATTGCACTGAAACCAGGTCTTTTGCCCGGGCATGTTTAATAATAATGTTTAGTTTAATAATGTTATAGTCAAAAAGGGGGTAGGGTGGAAAAAACAAAAAAAGTGGTACCTTTTGGGCCCCCCCACTGCAGCTCTGCAGCATCCTGGCAATCCGCTCCTCTTCACTTCTGGGTACTCAATTTTTCTATAAGAGGTCATGCTTAAGGGGGAGTCTTTTGTGTGTGTCGGGATGAGAACCTAGAAGTGAAGAGGAGCAGATTGCCAAAGAGCTGCAGAGGTGCAGTGGCGGGGGACCGTGAGGTAAGTATCACTTTTTTTTTCTTTAAATGGCCCCTGTGGGGATAATTTTTTAAAT
>JAODAL010056218.1:0-23438 GCA_025379985.1 Phyllomedusa bahiana | reverse complement strand
GGCCCTATGACACAGCTGGGTAATCAGGGATTGCTCAAAGAAGGCCCAGGTTGAGAGGTCCTGGACCTTTTTGTTGGCGATAAGGAGGAGCGGGGTTTCCGGGACCTTTGGTGGCGGAAATAACAGGGATTCTGCGACCGCCCTCCCCCTTTTTGAGGCGGAAAAATACTGAATCCCCCATCGTTTTCCCTCCCGTCCAGTGATAAGCGTGCAAGCAAATTTGCTGAAAAGCCCCGTTGGCCCGCAATGTTGTCATCATCATTCAACAAGGTGTTTGGTGTCCTGACTTCTGCACCAGAACGGGGGCTAAAAAGAAGGGGACTGCAAGGCGTTGTCGACCCCCCGGATTTTTGCCGATTACGGCTTTTTTCCCCTCCTTGAGGCCAGTAAACTGGGTAGAGCAGGAAAAACATCCTTTTTGGGCTTTTGATTTTAAAACTCCTTTCTGCCCCCAACCGCATTTTTGTATAAAGAGGTTTTTCAAAAAATGGTTTATCCACATGGTGGGTAAAACGATTGACATTTGGGCTGCCTTGCTTCATTTGGATGGATGCTGTGACGACATTTGTGGCCGTGGGGGAGGGAGGGGGAAAAGATGCGGGATGCAGGTTGCAGAAACCCATGAAGAAAAGTTTGGGCGACGCTGTTCGTTATGAGATTCACAGGGCCTCCCCAGCGATGACAGGCCTGTTGGTTCTGCACCGTGCCCCACGGGTTTGCGTGTTGCCCCCGGCACGGGAAAGGGAGCACCTTCTCTGTCCTCTACCCCATGTCCTACCCCCTTTTTGCTGCTTACACCTCATTTCGCTCCATTTTCCCCAAAGAAAAAAAATTTGGACGGTATGTAAGAGTTTTGGAAAGTCTCTTATTAAAAGATGGCAAATCACAGCTTTTCTCAAATCCCTCTTTTTCCTCAGCCAAAGGATTAGAAACTGAAATGTTTTCTAGCAAAATAGCTGTGAAATGCGTCTGGGGAAAAACCCGTAAGACAAAATCAAAAGTGTTCTTTTTTCATCCGGGTTTTTCAAAATGCCCATTAGGACTAGGAAATGATAGTTTTTCAAAAAATAACATCAATGCGCATCTGTGCAAAACTGAGATTCATCGAGCCCAAAAAAATTTTTCAAAAGTTAGAGGGATGAGATATTTGTTTTTTTCGAAATGACAAAAAACAGTTGCTAAAAAATTTTTCTATCAGAATTGTGTACCGTGGTATTTTGAAAAAACTGGGGCCCGCACCACGTGCAATACAGCTATTTTAAAAAACTTTCGGTTTAAAAAACCTGTTTTTTGCACTTAACTACACCGCATTGACTAAAAATTGCTGTATTCAAATTTAAGGCAAGGTGCCCCTTTCAACAAAGCTGGGCCCGGCCAAAGTGAAAAAAAAACACCTATCTAAAATTATACGGATAATAAAAATGGAGTTTTGCACCCATCAAAAACCCGGGGTGAACAAAATTTTCTGTATTCAAATTTAATGCAAGGGCCTCTATCAACAAAGCGGACTGCGCCAAAAATGAAAAAAAAAAAACCCCATCTAAAAGATAGGTTTAATAAAAGGGAGTTTTCACCTATCAAAAATTTCGGGGACTAAAAAATTGCTGTATTTAATTTAAGGCAAAGGGGCCTCTATCAAAAACGGGACGCGCCAAAATGAAAAAAAAACCCCTCTGAAATTATACGGTAAAAAAAAGTGGGGTTTTGCACCTACAAATACACCCCGGGGGTGACTACAAAATTTCTGTATTAAATTTAACGCAAGGTACCCTACCCAAAAAATGGGCCCGCACCAGAGAAAAAAAAAAAAACCTATCGAAAAGTATACGGGTAAAAAAAGTGGAGTTTTGCACCTTCAATTAACCTGCGGTGCTACAAAATTTCTGTATTCAAAAATTTTAAGTGCAAGGTTCCCCTTTCAACAAAGCTGGCTGCGCCCCAAATGAAAAAAAACACCCACTGAAATGTATAGGGTAATAAAAGTGGAGTTTTACCCTATCAAAAACACCGGCATGATACAAAAAATTTCTATTCAAAATTTAAGCGCAAGGTCCTCTACACAAAGCTGGCCTGTGCCAAAGTGAAAAAAAAAAACCTACTGAAAAATTTTGAAATAAAAGTGGAGTTTGCACCCATCAAATACACCGGCGGTGACACAAAATTGCTGTATTCAACTTTAAGTGCAAGGTGCCCCATCAACAAAGTGGGCTGCGCCAAAGTTTAAAAACCCCCTATCTGAAATGTATCGGATAATAAAGTGGAATTTTGCACCTATCAAATACACCTGCGGGAACAAAATTGCTGAAATTTAAATTTAAGGCAAGGTGCCCCTATCAACAAAATGGCCTGCCCAAAATGAAAAAAAAAAAACCTATCGAAATGTACACGGATAATAAAAGTGGGGGTTTTTTACCAATAAATAGAACCGCAGTTACTAGAAAAAAACGTATCCTAAATAAGTTCAGGTGCCCCCCTAAAAATAAAATTTCACCAGAAAACTGTTAAAAAAGCCATTGCAAAACAATTCTAAACAAAGTCTGGGCTGCACCCTATCCCTTTCCTTTTTAGAGTTGTTTTGTTCGCCCGCGGCCTTTCCCCTCCCCGTGACGTACAGCGCTGATGGGTCCTTTTAAATTCTCACCCCAGTAACTAAAAACTGCAAACTCTTCTACCCAAGTTTTAATGTTCACAGCAAAAACAAGCGTCTGTGGGAACAAATAGAACAATTTCGTGAGCTGTTTGACAGAGGGCCAGCACCGTAAAAATCCTATGATACACAGACACCAATGAGGGGAAAAAGGGCTTTTTTGTAAAAGAGGCAGTGATTTTTTCCCCCAATCGAACCCTACAAATCCCCGTCATGACATCGCACACACAGCTCACCCTGCTCTATTCTCTAAGCTGATTTGCTGGCTGCCAAAATGACAGGAAGCGCTGAAAATGGCGCGATATTAATAGATTATGCGCAGATTTTCACCTTAATTATCGCGTAATCGAAAAAATCCGATCAACATAAAAACCGTGCCGATTTCAACTTTGTCGATAAAATCGCTCAACACTAATCATTGACAATTAATGATAAACTTAAGGTGTGTTCTGTGATTCTAAGAACTGAGAGAAGAACAATAGATTTTCAGCATTTTTACGCCTTGCATAGGAAGATCACTGTGTCGATACAATGAATAATCAGCACATAAACAAGGATTGAATCCATTAGAGCATGTTTTCCTCCAAGTTTCTCTAGGAAATCAATGTCTAGGTTATAACTGTGATTAGATTAACAACCATAATATTAAACATATTGGGGAAGATTATCTAAGGCTACTGTATGTCTGTACAGCACTGGTTTCTGGCTGGATTTTCAGCAGATTCAGCATTTAGAATCCGACGAAAATCCGACGAAAATCAGTGCCCCATAGACCACAATAGGAAATCCGGGCGTTAGTCTACACAGCACGGATTTTTTATTGTCAGATTTCTGAACTGCTGGCCCTCCACCAGAAGATAAAACATGTTCTAGTTTATGGCGGATTACCAACAGATTCACGTACAGTCAATGTACTAGGCCAGCAACTAGTGATGAGCGATCAGTAAAAAAAATCAAGATTGAGTCGATTGTCGATTTTAAAGGAAATCATGATGATTTTTTATCTCGATCTCAATCAATCGCCGAGAAGATGATCAGGTTAATTTTTATACCGCAACAGGTGAGAAGAAGCTGGACCATCCAGAACAGTAAACTGGATACATGGTACAACTTAGTAAATATAATTTGGCTTTAAGTGTCACAGAAAAAAATTCACAGGCTAAAATAATTCATTCTTTTCAATGTCTAACTGAAAAGATCAGGGAAGCATAGCTATAGCAGGTACAGTGCTAGCAGCTGCTACGGGGCCCCCGTGACACATAAGAAGACATCGGTATTGTAAATGGCACATGGTAACTGGCAGGAGCCCCCTATCACTTTTTGCACCAGAGCCCAAGAACATGTGATATATGTGGTGGCAGCAAGAACATCCCAACGGAGTACACGGAGGTTTAGCTGGCAGGGCCGTAGTTATAGGGGGTGCAGTGATGCCGTCAGTCATCTATTAACCGTTTCAGGGCCCAATGCAGCTAAATCAAATGGGGCCCCCACCCATTACTAGTTCCTATTTTTAACATATCACTAGGTCCCATTTTGATTAGGGCCCCTGACAGGAGTACTGCCCTATTGGCACCCCTGGCAACCCTTTTACAGAAGCCTGACCCAAAAACCAGCAAAAATGACCTTTTCGACACTCAAAATAAAATTAGCACGAAGAAATCAGTATTTGAAACAAGATTTTTGAGAATAGGACATTGACACTGTCTTTTACAGTAGCGTGACCCCAAAAGCAGCAAAAATTACCTTTCGGACACTCCCAATAAAATTTGCAAAAAGAAGTGAAGATGGTTGATGGGGAGGTGTAGATGATGCAGCAACGCTGACAGTTGGGCCAAAGCAGGGTGCGAATGCCGGAAATGTGAGCTAGGACCTCGAGCCTTACTCAGGAGACAGTCAAGTAGCGCTTGAGAAATTTCTACCTACACAAGAGTGCTTGCCCCGCCATATAAAATCTAAAAAAAAAGACTTACGTAGCACCATCACATCCTTATGCTTAAGCAACAATGGAATATTTTGCATAGGATATTGTTACATTATGCCATAAATTCGTCGAGAATTGGCTCGAGGAGTTCAGGTTCCTTTACACAAGATCCGACGAAGTGAGCTTCACTTGGTAACGCTGGCTGATGCTCCAGTTCCACCCAGGTGCCCTTCTCCTTGGCTTCCTTTTTGCTCCACATGGACATTGATTTTTTTGGCAAGGATTTTACCATTGATCTGCTTGTTCACAATGATACCCACAGCATGCTGTGTAACACTGTAGATCCTGCCAGTCTTGCCATGATAGCATTTATGGGGCATGCCTTTTTGTATGGTGCCCATACCCCTTAATTACAAATGTCGCCCTTTCTTGTAAATGCGCATGTAATGTTTTACAAAGGCTGATGAAAACCCGGTTATGTAACCTGTGAAATGCCCTTGTATTTGCATTTTTATTTAAATAAACCTATTCTATAATTAGATGGTTTATATATTTTTAACATTTTTAAATTACATTTCTGGTATTTACTTACCAAGGGTTTAGCGCTTGTTGTGGATTTCCTCGCTGGCTCTGCTCCCTGCAGAGTCTTCTTTGCTTTATATGTTGACAAAGGCAGAACTCCATGTTAAGGAAGGGTCTGAAGAACATATACCGGGTTCCACTCCATTTGCCTCTTGTGTTCGTAATTTTCGTACCTTAAAGATGGCGAGTCCAGCAGAAAGAGAGGAACCAGTTTCCTTCTCCTCCTCTGAGGGCATAGCGATTGGGCATCAGAGCAGACAAAATCATCCTCTTGATCTTTTGAAATGCCTTCTGACCCTACCCGCATTGTGTCATCAAAGAGCTCTTCAGAATATGGATTATCTAGTACAGTCTGTTAATTGGGGGACATTTGGCCCGTCTTTGCTTCAGTTTGGACTGATGATGATGATGATATTTGTGGCCGTGACTGAGAGGAAGAGGAGTTAAAACCACTGAAGAACAGATTGGCGCTGTTCTTCAAAAATGAGACACACAGGGAACCGACCAAGCGATGACAGGCCATATTCAAAAATATAAATATTAAAAAGGTCAAGAAGATTTGTTCAAACTCTCTTATTGAAAAAACTGTACTCTAAATACAGCAACTCACAAGTGTTCTTAAATCCCTATAATTTCCAACTGGCAACAAGGATTAGAAATATAATTTTTTTCTATGGAATATCTGTGAAATTGGGTCTTATGGAAGAACCTTGTCACATAATCTCCAAAAAATTGGGAATCTCGCAAGAGAACAAAGAGTGACTTTTGATCACTATATTTACTATTTTGCCATAGGCAAAACTCTATCAGTTCTCTATCTATTAAACACTAAAACGTAACTTTTATTATATCTAACTCTTAACCTCTATACACACTATTTAAAAACCTGATCTCTATCCTCATCATTTAACCCTTTTTGCTTCTGAAAGAGGGAATAACTCCCTTTCTATCATCAAGTCTGGTGGAACCCCACCTATTAACAGGAGAGCCTTATATCTATAGCAAAGTACTAGCTTCAGTAAGGGATCCCAAGCCAACCACTTGGGCAGTCGTCCCTACTCTCATAGACACAGAACAAAAAAGGCCCCCTTGTGACACCGTCTGCAGCAGGTGACACTTGTAGACAGAGCGGAGAGATCACAATTTAAAACGTCATGCCTGACCTCGCCGACATGTTTCGCCAGCTAACCTGGCTTTATCAAGGCTTAGAGGTCCGATCACATGTGGTCTGAGCTCACTTCCTTTTATATCATGTTAGGTAAACACCCCGTTCAGGTGCTCACCAATTAGCCATCAGAGAATCCACATAAAGCCCACTCCCCCCTTCTGCGCGCACACACTCATAACATGTCCTGCTAAAGCTGCCACCATGCTCTCATGAGCCAACAACCTTCAGTCAAATTCGCCATCTCCATAACAGGCTTGCGCCCCATCTTACCGTACTGCCCGTGCCAATGCACTGCACCAACAAACACCTCAGCCCTGACTGTGATGGGCTTCCATCTCAGAAGCAAAAAGGGTTAAAGGATGAGGATAGAGATCAGGTTTTTAAATAGTGTGTATAGAGGTTAAGAGTTAGATATAATAAAAGTTACGTTTTAGTGTTTAATAGATAGAGAACTGATAGAGTTTAAGTTTGCCTATGGCAAAATAGTAAACATTATGGAAGAACCTGACACAAAATCAACAGTGTTCTTGCATCAATCCTTATACTTTGCAACTGGCAACTAGGATTAGAAATATAATTTTTTCTATGGAAAATCTGTGAAATGTGGTGTTATGGAAGAGTGGTGTGTTGTACACAGGCTGTTCCCCCAAAACTGTAGTAAATGAAATTTGGGCACGGAATGAAATTTTCTGCAAGAAACCAGTATTTCACAGCGATTTCTTTTGAGAGATTTCCATAACAGTGTCTTCTGCACAAGCTACCCCGCCCAAAAAAAACTGCAGTAAGGAAGTTTAGGGCAATGCAAACATGCAGTCAGCAGCAATATCAAAATCTTCTAACTCCAACTGTCTAGGATTCCCTAATCTTGCTGTACCCCAACCCTAACTAATCTATCTAGCAGCTTCTCCTTTCTGAAATTCCTCAGGAAATGGTGTGTCTGCCTGCTTTGAAAAAAGCAGTGTAGAGAGCAATGTGATCACAGGCTGTAATCATAATGGCGTTCAGCAGGAAATACAGTGATATAGATAAAACAGGGTCATGTGATTTTAGCAGCCAATGAGATCCCTACACCCCCACTGTGCTCTGCACTGATTGGTTGACCACCAAAAGTACAGGAAGCAGCTAAAAGGGCGCGATCTGAATTATTGATCTCGACTTATGATCCGATTTTAAGGAAAAAATCGGATCGAGATAGAGGAAAACGTAAAAATTGACTCGATTTCAACTTTTCTCAATTAAATCACTCATCTCTACTGGCAACAAATCTGACCGACCGCATTTTTTTGCTGAAACCCACGACAAAAACCACGGTACGGCGATGTTAAAATACAGTCGGATTTTCAATGGTAGTTTAACATTAGCTGTGTAGACATAGCCTAACTCTAAGACAGTGTAAAGTTAGATTAGACAGTTTTACAATGTGCCACATTAATCATAGTGTTCTTAAATCTGGTGCAGATTAAATCTGTCTAGTCTAACTCTAAAAACGTTGGCAACTTTTTTGCCACATAGCATCACATACTTAGCCACAGCCCTTTCTCATGAATCCACTCTCCGTTTACTGAAGCCATACCAATTTCGTCAGACAAAGCAAATAAGTGTCTAGAAACTGTCTAAAACACATAATAAATGTGGCATAAAACTTGTACAACATTATTTTTGTTGCAAATTGTTCCAAAATTCTGGTGTAACTGGCTTAATGTCATATTTTTTTATCTGCCCTAGAATGCTGGGGAGCAGAGGGTGTCTGTATTTTGTGTTGGACACCCAAAAAGTGCTGGGGGGCCCCCCTTAAACTTTTGTATTGGGGGGTCACTAATAGGTTGTAAAACCAGCTTTGGGGCACCACACTTTTCCCGTAATTTTTGGCACCCTTTTTGTTTTCGCCTTAATTTTTAAAGCAAAATTTTTGTACCAGCAACCCCCCCCCCCTTTCCCCCCGGGGGAAAAGGGTTAAAGCTTTGGGGTGGGTTTTTTTTTTTTTTTTTTTTTTTTCTTTGTCAAAAACACTTTTTTAAAATCAAAGACTGGAAAAAAAAATATTACTTAAAAAGCACCTTTGAAAGGAACTAAAATAAAAAAAACCCAAAAATCGAGAAATACAGTGTACAGAACGATAAATTTAAACCAGTGCTTACTGGATAAATTGTGGGAACGCTTTTAATGGTTTCTTTCTGTCAATCAAAAAATTCTAATCAGCACCTAGCGTAAGGGGGGATAACCAAAAGGGCCTTTACAATAGAGCAACTATGTCACAATAAATAGGACATGGTACATAAAAAAGCAAAAAATAAAACAAAAAACCCAACAAAAAACAATTTGGGACGAGACGGGCGCGGCACCTCCAACCTCATTAAAGGTTTGTTTTCCATCAGGCCAAACCAGAGAGCTTTCCATTCCCCGGATGCAGAAATTAAAGGGGTCGTGGCTTTTGCCCAAACACCCAGCCCAAACCCCCCTCATTTTCATATTTTAAATCCCCGGAGAGGCCGAAAAGTTTTTCCACCCCCCCCAACCCCATAAAATTTGGGCTAACGTCTTTTTCCAAAACCGCCCTTCCTTCCTCCTTTCCTGCGTTTTGAAAAAAAAATCTTTGAACCACTCAAGAGCTTTGGGGGTTTTGGGTTTTGGGAACCCAAACTTTCTAAATAAAAAGTTTTTGCCCCCCACAAGTAAAAAAAATTATCAAGCGGGCCTTTTACCCAGGGAAAGGCCCGGGGGCCAGCATTGGGGCCAGAAGAATGCCAGGGGGTTTTGGGCAAAGCGATGCCAAAATTTTAACTGAAAAAACTTAACCAAAACCCTTTCCCCCAAAAAAGACTGCAGCACCCTAAACACCCACCAAAAAGGGACATATTCCCAGCGCTTTCTCACATCTCCAGCGGGTGGAGGGGACACCAGGATAATCATGTGAAAAAATTTTAGGCACTCTGTACCCCCGGGAAAAGGCCCTTTATTTTTTAAAAATTTTAAATTTCGAAAAAGGGAAAAACCGAAGCCTTAGCCCCTAAACACGGGCCCCTTGAGCCAATCCTTCCCCCAAAAAAAAAAAAATTTTTATTTTCCGCTCCCACCCACCCCTTTTTAAGGCGGCCGTTTTAAAGGGCAAGTGTTTCTATAAATATTTTTAATACGAAATGAAAGGGAGATGTCTAGTATGGGGGTTGCGAATGAAAAGATCCTTTCAAAGCAGGCCACTCTCTATCAGATTAATTTTTTTTTAATTATTTTGGGAATTAATTTTTCAATTGCAAATTTTGCACCAAAAAATTTGGTGCCCGGGTAAGATTTAAGGACCAAATCTTCGAAGGTTTTTTAAAAGGGGCAGAACCTACTACAAGACCCCTAAAGAGGGGGGGTTGGGGCACCCTCAGCCCCGATTTTAAGCCTGCAAGCTGGGAGGGGACCCTTTGGGTTACCCGGAAGGGGGAATAAGGGGTCCCCCCGGGATAGAGACCAAAATTGGCGACCATAACCCCTTTTAAAACCCCCCGCAATGTAACCGGGCAACAAAGAGGGGTTCAAACCAAATTTTAAAACCCTTTTCCGGCCCGGGCAGCAGCCCAGGGAAGGGGCCGAAAGGGAGAGACCGCCATTTTTTCCCTCGATTGGGGACCAGCTTTCAAGTTTTTTATTCGAAACCAGACAAACTACTCTAGCCGCTTTGCGGGAAAACATGGGTAGGATTTCAGGTGGGGCAGACCCTGGGGCCACCCCCTTTCCCTTTTCTTCTAAAAAAAGTTTTCCCTCGAAAATTTTTAGGTTTCCAAATTTGCCCTTTAAAAATTTTCCTGAAAAACTATTCATTTCCTAAAAAAGGGAGTTGGGAAATTTTAAAAAGGTTTTGGATTGTTTTGGAATAAGTAAAATAGTCGGGTAGAATATTTTTTTTAAAGAAAATTTTAAACCTCCCATCCAAGAAAAACCTCCAAACCCCATTAGCCAAATCCATTTTTCAAAATTTAGAAGCGGGAAAAGTTTAATGGAAAAAGGTTTGGGTTTTAATGGTTTTCCCAAAATATCTGAATACCAAGGAAAGAAAAAGACTTTTTTCCCAAAAAAAATGGGAACCTCTCCTTAGGGTGGAAATTTTTTTGCAAGCCCTTAGGTGACGTTCAGGGCTACACTTTTGGTAAATTTTAACCTTAAAGTTAGATAAATCGCCGAACCGTTTCAAAAAAACCCTTTAAACCCAGGCAGGGAAAACTCAGGTTGCTTTAACATAAAAAGTAGTTTCATCAGCAAATGCAGCCCCAACCTTGGGGGTTTCTTTTTTTGACTTTTATCCCCTTAAACTCTCCTGCCCTCCCAAATGGTTTGGGAGAAGATTTCCATGGCTAAACAAAAAGGAGAGGGGAGAGTGGGCAACCCTGCGCGTGCCATTACGGATATAAAAGGATCTGACAAGCACCATTGATTCGTTTTGAGCTAAAGGTTTTGGTTGGAAATAGGCAAAAATTTTTTGGAGCATCATGGGCCCAACCCCCCACATTTGCAGAGCAATCTTAAAAAGGTCCAATCAACCCTGTAAAAATGCTTTCTTTTGCATCCGAATAACAACAGGGTGGGGGCAAAGGGGTTTTTTTCCGGGTCCGGGGCTTTTGATAAATTTTAGGGAAAAAAGTTTTCAGTGGGGGTTTGCCCCCGGCCTCTGGGGCCCGGGCCAAACCCAACTTAATCTTAAATGTATCATTTCCCGGAAAATTTGTTTAATTGGGGTTTAGCAAAGAGCCTTTGAAATACAGTTTGGGTATCTACATTCAACAATGAAAGGGGTTCTGAAAAATTTAAACACATTAATGGGTCTTTCCCCGGGTTTTCGGTAAAACGGGGGATATGTCCTGCAAAAGGAAAAAGGAAACGACTGTTTCCGGGATGATACTTAAATAAAAAGGGAACAGGGGGTCAAAAAGCTTCCCCCCCCCCCACCTCAAAAAATTTGGGCTTTTAAACCCACGGCCAGGGACTTTTCCCTGCTGGAAAAGGTTTAAAAGGCCTCAATATTTCCCCCCCGAGTGAAAGGGGCCTAAAAGGTCATCAGTCTATCAGAACCCAAGCTTTGGGAGCTGGTGGCTCTCTTTAAACCCCTCCAGGTTAACCCCCCCGGGGACCACGGGAGGGGGCAGAGCCAACGAGGCAGATTTTTTATAATCCTGGTGGGAAGGCAGGGAAGGTATCAAAAATTTTTCCGATTTAAAAATGACCTTCCTCCCTTTGCCTTTTGTGATCGCCGGGATAAAAAGGGAGAAGCTCTTCAATCCTCATCCCCCGGCCCCAGCATTCTGTTTCTTGTTGGGCCCCATCTGAAATACGTCCCGCAGAGCTTTTAAACTTGACAGCCTTTTTTTCCCCAAATGCGGAGGTTTTCCCGTGTTTGGGGGATAAAAATTTCCCGAAATCGCTTTGTGACAATGTAGTTTTAAATTCCTTTTGCCTCCAATCGGGCCACCCCTTGACAAAAATAGGGTAATTTTGGGGCGGATGCTTCCCTCTTCAGCCCTGGGCCCCAAATTCTTAATTAAAAAGGTCCTCGGGCGACCACACCAAACCCCCACTGAGCTGGGGGCAAACCGTAGTGTCCAAAACGAGGGGCCCCTCTAAAAAGGGGTTCCACCGGCGGGACGGTCAGCAGGCAAAAACCAAAGCCCCCCGGTTTGAAAAAGCGTTCCCTTTAAGTCGCCAATTAAAAATTTTTTGGGGCCGGACTTCTGCATTCCACCTGGGAAAAAAAAAAGGGGTGCTTGGTAAAAAAAAAGCAAATATTCCCTAAAGGGGAAATTTTTCCTAACCTCGGGGAAAGTCGGGCCAATTTGGGGAAAGAAAAAATATAGTCAAACCTACTTTTCCCTTTCTAAATTGGGGGGGGAATAGAATGTTAGCCCCGATTTCGTGTGGGCCCGGGGTTCCCAAAATGTAAAACAAGCGCATATCATCAGAAAACCTTCTTATTTTGTTGAGTTTGTTAAAGGGGATCGACGAATAAACCTGGGGAATGGGGTCCAAAGACCCCGGATTCAAGGCCTTTTTAAAAAGTCGCCACTTTAATATAATTTTTCCTTTTTTGGGCCAAAACGCTTTTCAAACCCATCCAAGACCGAGGAAAGGGAAAGGGAAACGCCCCTGATTCGGCGCAAATAAAAACGCAATGGTAAATGGAAAACCCCCCTATGCCCAACACGGGCAAAAAAAAAATCCCCGCTTTGGGGATCTTTTTTTAAAAAACTTCGGTCCCTCGAACTGGAAGTTTTTTTTGGGGAAAAAGGGTTTTGGGCTTTTTTCCCCTTTTGTTTTTACTACTAGGGTTATTTGCTGTGGAAAACCACTTGGGAAAATACTTATTTTGTTTAGGCTTCAGATTTCCCGTAAAGCAGGGGTTTTTCCCTTCAAAAGAGGATAGGGTCTTCATTTTGTCCCATTTTGATAAGAATTCCCCTGGACCGTCTCTCGGGGATTTTAAAACCCCCTTTAAATTCATTAAGGGATGTAACCTGCAATTTTTTTCCATAGTAATGGGGGCGTCAAAACAGGGGGGTGGGTTTATACCCGGTTTTGGGTTCCCACATCTCGTCCAAAAAGAACAAAAAACGGGTAAAACAAGCCCAAAAGGCCCTAATATTAACCTTTTAATTTTTCAGGGCCAAACCCAAACAAAACCAGGGGCCCAAATGTGTAAATCAACACCTGCAGATATCCCCCAACTGCTAGATACAAGCACATATGCCTTTTTTGTAACCTATGGGAGGAAAGCAGAATGCACGGCACAAGAATAAATTTTTCCTTAGCTTTTTCAAGGGGAAAACCGGGGGAAACAAATGTAAAAAACAATTACTTTAAAAAACTAACTGTGTCAAAGGGGAAAAAATCACTTATAAATTACGGAAAACTTTTCACTCAAAATAAAAGGGTTAAAGGGTCCGCAAGCCCCAGCAACATTAAGGGAAAGCGGGGGTTGAGGGGCATCCCCTTTGTTCCACTGTACCTGGTCAAGGTCAAACCAAAAAACAAAACCAAAAGGGGGAAACCACTAGGGATCTCCACGGGGTTCCAAAAAAAAAAACCCCACTCATTGAACCTGAAGCCCGTTTTGCCGCACCAACCATTCCCTCCAGGCGAGAAGGGCAGTTTTCTGAATTCCCAGCCAGAAAGCTGTTCTTTTTGGAGGGCGCATACCTCGTCCCCTCTCTGTGAGGGAGGCCAGGCCGGGAAACCTAAGCCGGGCCCCGCCAAGAAAACCAGTCCCCAAACAGGGAAAAGGGGGACAAAGGGGTAGCTTTTGTGCAGTGAGGAAAAATTAAGATCACTTGGGGATTTTAAAAAAAAACCCTGCCCCCTTTTCCCTTTTAACATGCAGGGGAAAAAGGGGACCCCCATCTTTCTGTATTTTCTTTCTTTTAGCAAGGAGGGAATGGCTTTTTCCGGGTGGGTTTTAAAAGGGGGGGAGGTTTCGTCTAGATAGGTTTCCCAAAAAAAAAGCAATTTTCGCCCCCCCCATGCTGAGGTTTTTGGGAAATTTTTTGCCCTTTTTAAATTTTCTTTTCCTTTACGGCGTAGTAATGAATGCGGCAATTACTTTACGCATCTCTCAGGTTCCAGGGTCAGAGGGCGTTTGAACCCCCCCCTGAGCTCTTCGAACCCCCAAGGGAAGCCAAAATGTCTTTCCATAAGGGTTTTTTGAAGAGCCCGGGTGAGCGATTGGGCCCCCGTTTTTTGTGTCTTAAAAAAGACTCCCAAAGGGTCCTCTATTCAATGTTTTTTCCTGCCCGGGTTTCCCGTTTTTCCAAGCTTCAACTGGTCGACAGGGCTTTGCGGGTTGGGTTTTTTTAAATTTTCGACAACCGCGTGCAGTTCGCGATCCCATTGTTGAACCGCAAATTTTGAAACGTTCCAAGATTTTGGAAATTTTTTTTTGGAAAGGGGAATTTTAAACCTTTTTAAAACCCGCGCAGGGGCTTGTTGCCAGGCTCCTCTAAAGATCCCGAGCCCGACTTAAATTTCACTTTTGGTTTGGCAGAAGCGTTAACATCGCCTGTAATTCCGGGTGCCCCCGTAAAAACCAAGGAAGGGGGTTATCTCTAGCAATAGCAAAAAACCTGTTTTAGCAGATGCTGAGAAAGGGCCCTGGGGGCCGGGAAACCCCCAGTAACGGGTACCAAAAGGAAAATTCGCCCGCTTGCCAGGGCCTGATGGGACCCCAAAGCATCCAGCCCGCCAGCATTTTTCAGGGGAACGCCCCCAACCCTTGAAGCCTTACAAGAAAATCTTCAAAAAGGGGGCAGGGGACCCGATTCCTGAAGCCCTGTTTCAGATGTAAATTGAGCCCAAAGGGGGTTGCGGTGCGGGCCTGGAGATGAAGGCTGCACTTATTTCTTTTGGCCGACCCGGGCTAAACAGGGGAGAGCATGGGGCCGGGGGGCAAAAATGTGAAAAGGAACACCATTCCTCCTCCCCTCTCCCCTCTTGACATATCCTGCAGAGTCTGTGGTGCTGGGGAAAAGCGCGGAAAGCTCTCTCTCCCCTCCTGTACTGGAGCTGTGGGTGTGCGAGCACTTGAAGCTGAGGCACTAATTGAGGCGGCCCTTTACTTCCCAGGGATGGGCGCCCCCGAATTTTACCAATTTCCTCCCCTTCGTCTCCCCCCCTCCTCTTTCGCCCCCCGGGCCCGGGGGTGGTTTCGGGGAGTCCTGCGGGCTTAAACGGTGAACTCCTGCCCGCGCAGGCGCCCAAAGGGGTTAAAGGGGCCTGCGTCCATCATCGCCGCCCGTGCCGGGTGGGGCGGTGCACAAAACCCGGGGAAAACTCGGGGTCCCCCAGGAGAAGAAGGCGCCCCGCTGTGGAGAAGAGCCGTGGAACCGGGGCCACTGCAAATCAGCAAGCGGGGCAAAGTAATTTCTGATGGGCACAAAACCCGGTGCCGGGGGTCACTGGGGCCTTTGGTGGGCTTCTTTGCTTTTCCCTGGGGTCATCTTGGGGAAAAGGTTTTGGGTCTTTGGGAAAAAATGAGGGGCCCCCACGGGGCCTCCCCAAGGGAAACCCTCTGTTCCCCTTAATTCCAGCCAAACCCCCCCCGGGGTTTTGGGGTTTTTTATTATGGTATTTTTTTGTTTGTGCAATCTCCCTATGCATTATACTTGGCTTTTCTGCATGCTGGTGTGAATAGGTATTAAGTTAATGTGCAGTTTTTTAAATCTCTATTTGTTCCCCTAGTAGTGGGGGGTGTGAGCTGCTGCTCAGCAATTAGCTGCACCTATTATTTTTTTCCCAGGTAGCTTATAGGCCAGAGATGCCTGCTACTGGGTTCAGTCTAGTCCAGATATTGAGCTGTGAATATGGCCCAAAAAAATGTCATGTTTTTTGAGTAAGTAATATCCCATTTTTGTATGTGTTTTTTTTCTTATAAATGTGTCCCACTGTATCATGTGTGATGCAGCTGTAAAGCTCATCCTAATGTTCAAGGCTTTTGTTCAACTGATCTTTGGTAGCAGTATTTCAAACCACTGGTCATTCATTAATGATGTTAATAATTGAGTTGCTTACAACCAACATTATCTTTTCTGGCGCATACACCAAGTGGCCGGATGACAGGTAGGCAAAGGTAGGCGACCGCCTAGGGTGCCACTTCATCCTAGGTATGGAGTGGGTTGAATTTTCCAATGGGGGGTGCTATATGTCTTACTTGGGTAGCGCACCAAAATACCATGTCCCAGTCCTGTGCATACCTACCTTTCAGTGGTTTTTCATTTTCATGTAAATAAAGCTTATGTAATGATAATATAAGGTGATGTACAGGGGTTAAAAGAAAACAAAACAAATAACACAAGACCCATCTGTTTGGCAAATCATCGCTACCGGCATATAAGTAAAGATCTGCTGTGGAGCATGGGAGCATCAGCAATGTAGCCATAGGGGATATAATAGGTTAGAAATGTGTTATTGTCTGTTTAATTGTGTATTTTGTGACTTTGTTGTAACTACATCTTCTTTTTGTGCTTTTGTTCATTGCACTGTTCTTGATTATTTATTTTATTATTCTGTTACCGGAGACTAGCCTCTTGCAAGATATTTATGTTCTTACCCTAAATCATTAAAATTTTCTCTCTCTCTATCTAGGTAAGGCTTACCATGTGTTCATTGTATGTCACCATATGCTTATATTAGTTGTCGTTATTGTTCAGTGTATAAAGGAAAAAACGCTCAAAATATATTTCTGCAATATTTTGTCCTACACTTTGTACTTTGTCCGTCACAAAATCTAGACAACAAAAACAAAAAAAAATCTAAATAAAACCTGGTAAGTGTAACTTAGAGAATGAAGTGGGAAGGTTGTCAATCACTTTATAGAACCACCCACTGGACACATAAGCCCACAGAGTGCCTGAATTTATACGAATAAATTAGTAAGCTATACTTAATATTTTATCATAAAGTCATACAGTTTATTCATTTATACAACTCCTCCTCTGCTATAGCATGCTCCCACAGATCAGACGATATATTAAATATTTCAGGTTCACTTTAAAGGGTTTGTATCATTTCATTAAATGGTCTTCAGAATAAGGGGACAGTGAAAACAAGCAACTTTGCAATTGGCTGTCATTAGCAAAGCTGTCTTGTTTTCACAGTGTCCCTTATCTTCTGTTTCTGTAAACACTGTGCCCCAGTACTGGTCGGATCCCACCTCCTTGCATTTCATTGGCTGACGGCTCTACTAATTTACATTCTGTCTGTCCCCCGGTCGTATTCATGGGACCGAGCATTCCTGCCTCTCTCACCCAAAGTAAGGGACCGGCACAATTTCAATCAGAAAACAGCAGAATTGTGCCTTGATGCCTAAAAAACCTGAAATTGTAACATAGCAGGGAGATCTTGTGCTGCTCAGCATGAGTCATTGAAGCTGTATTCAACTGTAACAAATCTCCAGCTGTGAGAGGAGAAGAGATCAGTGCTCTGAGTTCATAGAAGATTGTCTAGACTGAATGCAGGGATGTGCTATGTAAACATTCTTACAAAATAAGACTGCATTGGGAGAACGACACAGTGACATGTGGACTCAGGGGTGGGAGGACACTCGGGAACGAGCATGAACAGTGAAGGGGGGGATGATGTCATCTCCCTTCAGTTAAGAAACACCCAGCTGGGAAGGGAAGAAATGCCCTTGAATTTGTAGAGCTGAGAAGCTGAGAGCACCATGAAACACCTGAACTGAAGAAGTGATACATCCCCTTTAAACCTATCTCTCCACTGCACACAAAAACGTCCGTTTTTTTCAGCGTTTTTCGTTTTTAAAAGATGCTGAAAGAAGTGACTGAAGAAGTGCCATAGAAGTCCCATAGACTTGTATAGTAAAAACGTTCTGTAGTCTCCACGTTTTATTTTCTAGTCGTTTTTTGAAACGTTTCAAAAAACTACAGAGCAGGGCAGAAAATTTACTATTGGAGTCTATGTAAAGCACCGGACATTTTTGGCGCTTTTTTGCAAAATCTAATGCTGTGCATTTCTGCAAAAAAATCGTCAAAAACGAGCAAAAAAAATGCAAAACGCAACAAAAAAGGACTTTTTTTCAGCTGCTCAGTTTTATGAATGTTTTTAGGATTTGGCTTTCAGGTCGTTTTTTGTCGACTGCCGTGTAATGGACAAAGGCTGTGCAATGCAGCAGTCTGTCCCAAAATACTAGACATTCCACTACTGCAATACTACTGTGTTGTTAATGCAGCTGCCAGACCTAAGGTAGAATGCAAAGAAACTGTTCTGAACTTAACAAATATATAAGAAAACATCTGTCCTTCCATGATTCCCAGGGCTGTATTACTGTTGCCAGTGCTGCTGTATTTATTACGCTGCCGCTGCTCTTGAGTATTTGCAGCCTTTTATTAGCCTTTGTTGTACTGTAGTCTGTCTTAATTCCAGCTCAGATAGAGTTCAGATTTGATATTACAGCTGCTAAATCATTTTTGAAATCAACGGTTTCACACAAATTACCCATTATCTGTATTTAACGGCTCTCTGCACTCCGTTAAACACTCTCTGATAAACATATACCATGATAATTCTCTGAAACAAAAATTAGATAGGCCTTTAGAGTGGTTATTTGATGTCCTAGTTATAGGAAAACAAAACGGGCTGGGAATAGCTCTTCCATTTAGACAGTAAATACTGGACAGAATTCACACTGAGTAATGATTACTGTCTGCTTAATAAGCCATATTTTTAACCACTTTGTTTAGACAAAATAGATTATATTTGTATTATGCTTCAGTTATGGACACTTCGGGCCTCATGTATGAAAACTGTCTAGGTCTAAAACTTTCCTTGTTGCCTATAGCAACCAATCAGAACCCCCCTTTCAATTCATATCGTGCTCAGAAAAAATGAAAGGGGAGCTCTGATCGGTTGCTATGGGCAACAAGGAAAATTTTAGACATAGATAGTTTTCATATATATCCCCCTTGGGGTACAGAGCAAGTGACATTATAGTGTCACATAGGTTCTGTATTTCCAGTCAAAATTGTAGGCTTATCTATGACTATTGGAATCAATTTTCATACATTTTAAGGCAGCTATGAAAGGAATGCTGCAAACTGAGAAAGCTTTTACAAATAGAAGTGTAAGTAGTTAATTTTTTTTAACAAAAAATGTTTACTTTGAAGAAAATAGAAATCTAATTCAAATCAATATTTGATGTGACCACTCTTTGCTTTTATAGCAGCATCGGTTTTTCTAGGTATACCTGCGCATAGATTTTAAAGGAGCTCAGCAGGGAGCGTGTTCCAAACACGTTGGAGTACTAACCACAGATCGCCTGCGGATGTCAGCTTGTTCAAATCCTTCGGTCTCTTCTTGTAATCCAATATAGGGCTCTGTGGGGGCCATATTATCATTTGCAGGACTAATGTTTGCTCTGGGAATAGTTCTAAATGACACTGGCTTCTTGTTTTCAGACATTTTCCTGCTTATGAATAAATGAATAACAGCAATTTTCATCATTTGTTTTACACACCTGCCTAAGGGTATGTTCACACGGCGTCTTGCGATCAAAGAATTGCATGTCATTTCTTTGATCGCATCCGCAAGACGGACCCGACAGGCGCGATGCAAATACGCAGCAGCGATCTCTCATGTGAACGCCGCTGCGTGTCTGTCATTTCCGACAGTGATAAAGTCACTGCTAATTGTTAGATGCATCTCTGGGTCCGTTCTGATGGACCCAGAGACGCATCTGAAAAGCATATGTTCACACGGAGTGAAGACGCTGTGTGAACATACCCTAAAACTCTCTCTCCTGCAAGAAGACAGCCATGTATCAACTATATGATACTATTCTTTATATCAGAACAAAGCCAGATTTTATCAAGAGAAACAAAGGACTCAGCCCTCTGTGTCAAAAAAATAACTGACCTCCAACCCTTAAAAAGATATATTATGAAATGGATATGGCACTATATCAGATTTTTATGCCTTCTAAATGTAGATAGAGAGATGCAACTCGAACAAATGAGTCAAGAATGTAACACCTGGTCACCTGTTTATTAGGGAAATGATACAATATCATATAAGTGTGAGTGACAAAAGTATGTGAACCTTTGCTTTGAGTATCTGATATGATCCACTTGTGCAGCAATAACTGTATCTAAATGCTTCTGGTTCACTGGTCCTGTATAGTGTTGAGCGATTGCGTTGGCTATCGAGATCGATCGATAGTCGATAGTCGGCCGCTATCGATAAGGTTTTTTCGATAGTGAGCGTCGATTATGAGCGACGACCATTAAAGTCTATGGGAGAGCAACAACACCTTCATGATCACACCCAAACAAGGCTGGAGAAGCTGAAATTAACATCCACAACAGTCAAATGGGTACCTGCTACATCTTAGGCAACACACTTAGGTTATAAAAGTCACAGAAAAAAAGTCACAGACCATTCACTATCCCTGTCTTGTACCACAGCCTGACACTTAAACCTGCATCACCCACAAATTAAAAAGTGCCAGAAGGCAGTATGATTTGAACCATCATGTTACTTGAACTGGACATTGAATATCCCTGTCCTGGAACGCAGCATGAGCCCCAAACCTGCATGACCCCCACATTTAAAAAGTGCTGCAAAAAGGAGTCTTTTAACCACCATTTTAGTTTCACTGGACATTGACTATACCTGTCCTGGACTGCAGTATGACCATTAAACCTGTCTGACCCCAGATTAAAAAGTGCCGGGAAAAGGAGTCTGTTATGTCTGTATGTGTTATTTTTTCGTATAATACAAGGTATTTTTTTGCGCCTTTCAATTCACCTGTGGTGACTATAGAATTGCTGTTTTAAGATTTACGTAGATGCTGCGTCAATGAACAATGCTGGGTGTGCAAAAGTCAAAAAACACGTAACTGTTATGTTTTGGTATAATAAACGATATTTTTTTGCACCTTTCAATTCACCTGTGGTGAATATAGAATTGCTGTTTTAAGATTTACGTAGATGCTGCGTCAATGAACAATGCTGGGTGCGCAAAAGTCAAAAAACACGTAACTGTTATGTTTTGATATAATAAACGGTATTTTTTGCACCTTTCAATTCACCTGTGGTGAATATAGAATTGCTGTTTTAAGATTTACGTAGATGCTGCGTCAATGAACAATGCTGGGTGCGCAAAAGTCAAAAAACACGTAACTTGTATGTTTCTGTACGATACACTTTATTTTTGCCAACAAACAACCTGTGCTGACTACAAGATTGCTGGATTGTAATTTAACTGCAAGGTGGATATATCAACAGTCACAGGTGTAATGGGTAAAATTGAAAATGAACACCTATCTGAAATGTATACTGATAATAAAAGTGGAGTTTTGCAGCTAACAAAGAGACCTGCAGTTACTAGAAATGATGTGTATCCAATATAAGTTCAGGCTGCCCAATATCCAGGAAATATTTCAATAGCAAACTGTTAATAATAAAGATATTCCACTACAATGTCTACACTAAGTCTTGGTGAACTTTATCCAGTGTTCTTTATAGATAGAGCTTGTTGTGTTCGCCCGCGGGGGCTCCCCCCCCCCCGCTCCCACCGCCGTGAATTTACAGCGGTGGATCCCTGTTTTAAAAATTCTCTAGCTAACTACATAAAATGTTCAAATCTCTAATCTAACTAAATTGGTAGGATCCCAGCTAATAGTAGAGGGTTCTCTGTGCAGAAATAGACTAATTTCGCTGAGCTGTTTGGCCCCAGGCAGAGCGCAGGTTCCTATCCCTATGAGACGCTGAGAGACACTGAGGTGAAAACAGGAACGCTGTTCTATGTAAAACGAGGTATGTGATTTTTCCAAGCCAACCGCAACCATACACCTCCCAGCCATGCCGTCGCACACACATCTCACCCTGCTCTATTCTGTAATTCATTTGCGGGCCCGCCAAAAATTACGGGAAAGCACCGAAAAAGGCGCGATCTTAATAGATGATGCAAAGATTTTAACCTTAATTATTGCATGATCTGGAAATTTCGATCACCATAAAAACCTTGCCGATTTCAACTTTGTCGATAAAAATCGCTCAACACTAGTCCTGTACATCAGCTTGGAGAAAATGTAAATAAAAAAAAAATCTTGTAAGAAGTCTTTTAAACCATAAAAACATATTTATTATGGTATATCAAAACCTAGTATATTGAGGAAAAACCACTAAAATGACAATATCCCAGTGTGAGGGTTAATGCTAAAATGTGTACATGTGTGCATCAATAAGCTAAAGTTTGTTGATAAGAAAATACCAAGCTTTCCTCCTTATAAGACCATACAGATATCCATATATCCATTTGAGGACGATGATTGTGCAGAATTGAGGCATTCAAGACAACAGCGATTCCATGTACACATCCTGTCAACAAGCAACTGAGTTTCGACTACATGTCCAAGAAGCACTGGTTTATACAACCCAGAAAACTTCATCTGCCTGGCAACTACTTTGAATCAATAGAGAACTTTGTGCTCAACCCCTCCCTATGGATTGTCCCACTGCGCAGGCTCCCCGCCCACTGCATTCCATATAACTATGTGTGCCTCGCTGAATAAAGTTAATAGTGCATGGATAAGATTGAATCGGAACAACGTGTCTGACTCTTTCTTTCATTGGCCGGCCCGTGCACTCAGACATTGATTTGGAGTACCGGAGTGGGAACAGGAGACCCCTTGTCGCTTTACGACCCCGACAATCTTGGCACCCCAGATGGGACGTGGCTAAGGCAGATCCCGGACCCCCGCAGACCCGACGAACGGACTGCGAGTGAAAACCCGGCAGCATCAAATCGAGGACTGCAGCCTCACGAGTCACGGTAAGTTGATACATATTTTATGTATTCTACTGCCGTTGGCCATTTTGATGTTGTCTGGTTAGTAATTTGTTGCCCCGGTCTGATCTGTGGGTGGTCATAATTTAAAATGACGTCATAGTAAAAGGATCTGTATATGTCCACGCCCCGAACCACTGCATGAGTGACGGCTGGTTAAACGGCTGAGTCATTTTGAAGTCACTGGCCTGTTCCCCCGGTATGGTTTGTGTATCAATTGCTAACTATAGCCCTCGGCAGTCCTGAAGAGAGTGTGGTACTCTTTCCTCTTTGTGACTCGACAGGACATGGCTCAGTTGTGATTAGCAGCCTGGCGCGGGTTCCCGGGGATTAGAAGTTGAAACTCAATAGGGGAATTCTGGGAAAATTGGTGGGAAAACCGGGAGGGTACAGTCCCCATAGTAGGTAATTTACTGTGACAGCGGTGAACGGGACTATTGTTTTGGTAGGTTAGGGACTTTTATTATTTTGATAGTGTTCACGTGCTGCGAGGCTGTGACCCGGGCAGAATGGTGGCCACACTTTTTGTAGTATTTACAGGGAAATAGAGGAAAGAGGAGATATCATCATGTTTAACATGTTTAAACGAGAACATAAAATTACCAATAGGCGCGGAGACTGCCGAGGAAATAGTTGCTCAGAAAGAAGGGAAGAAATATGTAGATCATGCTAGAAAGATGTACAAACTTGTGGGATTGTCTAGAGAGGGACGGCTCCAACCGTCAAAAGTGGCAGGAATCATCGAAGGGGTATCGAGGCAAGCTGAATGATTTAAAGGGATGGTTAGACATGGC
>JAODAL010056217.1:0-23439 GCA_025379985.1 Phyllomedusa bahiana | reverse complement strand
GCGGGACCCCCAGGTCATACCCCGATTGGCACCGCGGTGACAGCCGGGGTGAAAGACAGAATCCGGGGGTGGAATACAGGAACACGGAAAACAAATAAAGAGGTTTTGGGGGGTTAAATTTACATATCACCACAGGATACGGCCAGGACTGGAGGGTTTTAACACATCAGTACGGGACCAGGGAACACGGCAGGAACAGGAGAGCACATACAGGAACACGGCAGGATACGGAGACACAGACACGATGGACGGACGGCCAGGGTCAGATGACAAACACACTGGACCAGCATCTCAGGGTTAAAGGGCTCCAACAGCAGACCTGAGATGCTGGCAGGAGCTCAAGATGGGAAAGCAGCTGGACAGCAGCAAAGACTGAAAAGAACTGACCCAGAGCAGAGGCAGGAACTTCCTCTTATAGGCAGGGGTCAAAAGGTAAAGAGGAAGTAGAAGAGACAAGTAACCTATAAAAGAAAGGAAACCGCAGCGCGCGCGCCCTAAGAGGAACAGAGCACACACAGGACCCCAGGAAACAACAGAACAGGACAGGTAAGCACAGGAAGGCACGACACGTCGACGGCCCAAGGCAGGGAACCGCGGTGTGAACCATGACAATAGTAATCAATCCCTGTATTGAGAAACCCTTTTTAATAAAATTTAAAAAAAAGAGAAACAAAGACATGGTGGGATTCCATCCTATTTTAAAAAGGGTTGTTTTCTAGAATTAAACTACTAAAAAAACTTGCATGTACAAAATAGCTGGTAAAAAAATTCCTCTGAATTTTTACAAGGGGGGTACGGGAAAACTTGACCAAATGTAGTTATTCAGAGGACTTGGGTATGGAGCACGGACAGAGAAAAAAGTACAGAGACAATTTCCCCCAGCACGTTGAGTAAAATAAGAAAAGAATGCCAAGAAAAAGGGCCCGGGGGGAACAGGAGCGTTAACCACCAGTAATTTTCCCAAGTGAAGCTCAATTGGTCCGCACTCATACGGAGGGGCAAGCGCTACCCAGGACAGGGACAGTATATGTCCATTGAAACTAAAATGGTGGTTGAAAGACTCCTATTTCCGGCACTTTTTAATCTGTGGGTCAGACAGGTTTTAATGGTCATTCTGCGGTTTCAGGACGATATAGTCAATGTCCAGTAAAATAAAAAAGGTGGTTCAAAGACTCCTTTTCCCAGCACTTTTTTTAAAAAATTGGGGGACAGGAACAAGGTTTTAAAAATTTGGTTAAAACCCCCCCTTTTTAATTGGGGAGGTCACAGGACAGGTATAGTCAATGTCCAGTGAAACTAAAATGGGGTTGAAAGACTCCTTTTTCGGCACTTTTTAATCTGGGGTCATGCAGGTTTGGGGCTCATGCTGTGGCCCAGGATAGGTATAGTCAATGTCCAGTGAATCTAAAATGGTGGTTGAAAGACTCCTTTCTCCGGCACTTTTTTTTATCTGGGGTCATGCAGGTTTGGATCTCATGCTGTGTTCCAGGACAGGTATAGTGAATGTCCAGTGAAACAAAAATGGAGGTTGAAAGACTCCTTTTTCTGGCACTTTTTAATCTGGGGTCATGCAGCTTTGGGGCACATGCTGTGGCCCAGGAAAGGTATAGTCAATGTCCAGTGAAACTAAAATGGTGGTTCAAAGACTCCTTTTTCCGGCACTGTTTAAATCTGGGGGTCATGCAGGTTTGGGGCTCATGCTGCGTTCCAGGACAGGGATATTCAAGGTCCAGTTCAAGTAAAATGATGGTTCAAATCATGCTGCCTTCTGGCACTTTTTAATTTGTGGGTGATGCAGGTTTTTGGGTCATGCTGTGGTACAAGACAGGGAGAGTGAATGGTCTGTGACTTTTTTTCTGTGGCTTTTATAACCTAAGTGTGTTGCCTAAGATGTAGCACGTATCCATTTGACTGTTGTGGATGTTAATTCCAGCTTCTCCAGCCCTGTTTGGGTGTAAGAATGTAGGTGTTGTTGCTCTCCCATAGACTTTAATGGTCATCGCTCATAATCGACCACTCACTATCGACTATATTGTCGATGATGGTCGACTATCGGCCATCGACCGATGTCGATGGCCAACGCAATCGCTCAACACTAGTCAGCATACTTCTTTCTCCACATTGCTCTATCCAAGTCATTCCTACCACACCCCCTCACACATTTCCCTCCTCACATGGGTAATTTCAACAATGATGACCACTTACCTCCTTCTTCCTCTCAGTTTCTTTCACTAACTTCATTCCCTTGCCTCTTGCAATTTTCAGATTCTCCCATGCACAAGGATCTGGTCTTCTGTCGGCTCTTCTCAATTTCTAACTTTACTGTACTAATTATCCTTTTGCGCTCTCTGATCATAACCTTATCTTCTTTGCTATCACTACTTTTCAGCCTTCTTTGGCCACATCTGCCCATCACACATTCAGAAATCTCCGCACTATAAACACTCAGGAACTCATAGACACTATATGGTTCTCACCATTCCCAATCACCTGGCTGTTAAATACTATCATGAAATTCTCTCAACCACCCTAGATATAAGGACACCACTTAACTATTGCTCCTCCAGACGCAGGTATACTAAGATACCTGTACACACCCCAAAACTCGCTTTCTGAGGTGATATTCCAGGTGTGCTGAACATCTGTGGAGAAAACCAAAGACTTTCTCCACTACCAATGTATGCTTCGGACTTACCACACTGCCCTTCACCATGCCAAACAAGAATATTTCACCTCCCTTATCTCAACATTATACAATAATCCAAAATGATGGTTTGATACTTTCCACTCCCTTCTCAGGCCTAAAGCTCAGGCCCCAGTCCCTGACCTCTGTGCTGAAGATCTGGCCACTCACTTCAAAGAGAAAATCAACAGTATCTGGCAAAACACCACATCTCAATTTCCAAGTTACATCCATCCTGTACCTCCCTGCATGTTCTCTAGTCTGCTCCCAGCATTTGACCTGATGACAGAAGAAGTATCTGAGCTTCTTTCATCTGCTTGCTTCACTACCTGCTCTAGTGAACCCATTCCCTCCCACCTCATCCAGTCCTTCTCCACAACTGTCATTTCTCATCTAACTGCAAAATTTAACTTCTTTCTTTCCACTGGGATCTTTCCATCGTTCAAACATGGTGTCATGACCCTTTTACTAGAGGTGCCCACTCTGGACTTGAGCTGCTAACTACTGACCAGTCTCTAACCTGCCCTTCATCTCTAAACTCCTGGAACACTTGGTCTACTCTTGCCTAATCCACTGTCTCTCTGCTTACTCTCTTCTTGATCCTCTACAATCATGTTTCCGCACTTTGCACTCCACAAAAACTGATCTAGCTAAAGTTTCTGATGGTTAAATCTATTAATTGATGCTGCGTGTGGATCCCTCTGTAGTATTTGGCATTATAGATCATCAACTTCTCCTCAGCATGCTCAGCGCCATTGGCCTTAAGGAAGCTGCTTTCTCTTGGTTCTCATCCTAACTCTCTGGCCAGTCAGGTAGTGTCTCATTTGCCTGTGTTACCTATCCTGTTCCTCTTGTTGTTGTGGGTCCGCTGGAATTGGTTCTAGGTCCTCTCCTCTTTTCGCTCTACACAGCTCCCACTGGACTAACCATCAGCAGTTTCATCTTTTAGTACCATCTCTACACTGATGACACAATAATACTTCTCTTCCTGTGACATCATTCCTACCCTGCCACAAAACACCAGTGATTGTCTATCCACGGTCTCCAACATCATTTCCGGTATCTCAAACTAAATCTTACTAAAACTAAACTTCTTGTCATTACATCATTTACTAACCAACCCCACCCAGCTATTTCTGTTTCAGTGTGTGGAACTACCAAAACTCTGTCTTGAGGTCATACTAGATTCCGATCTGTCCTTTACACTTATTCAGTCCTTGCCCTCTCTTGTCTTCTGCAACTCAAAACATCTTAAGAATCTGACTTTTTCTCATTTTAGAAACAATAGAACCTCTTATTGTCACCACTATGCTTTTTCGTCATGACTACTATAACTCCTTGCTTTCCCTTTCAGTAAAGTCTAACTTTTACAATCTATGTTGAATGCAGCACCTAGTCACTGTACTGGTTGCCCATTCAGTACAGGATACAATATAAACTAATCAATCTCACCCATAAAGCACTCTACAATGCTACACCCTTCTATATCTCCTCCCTCATCTCTGTCTACCAGCCTACCCGGTTTCTGCACCCTACTGATGATCTTAGATTAAATGCATTCAACATCCCAACCTCCCATGTTCACCTTCAAGACTTCAAATGTGCTGCACCAGTTCTTTGGAATGTGCTACCACATACGATCAGGCCTACCAAGATCCCTAATTGCTACCCCTTCTCCCTCCAAACCACCCCTCCCCCGCTTTTAGTCACACTCATTCCTGATGCTCCATGCACTTGGGCACTCACAGGCACTTATCTATATATAGAGGTTCCGTTTGGGTGGCAGGTTAATCCACTTGTATGGAACATGGCTGGACAATTGTGTAAACTTCTCACCTTTCGTCTCAACTCTTACACCCACATAAATTGTAAGCTCTTACTAGCAGAGCCCTCACACCTCTCGTATGATCTGATAGGATATTTTTACCCTGGAGTGTTTGATTTTGTATTTCTAATTATACCCTCTATGCCTTATAAATAGAGATTATTATTATTTACTTGTGTCACTTTTCTAATGGTTCTCTATAACAGTATATTTTTAAAAAAAAACTCTGTTTACTAGGACAATAAAAGGTGGTCAGTGTGTGGTTTACTAATCCCATGCCCATGCCTGTCCTCAAATTAATTGCCAATTTGATTTTGCATTGTCATGTAAGTAATTTTGAAAAGACAACAAGCCTGGCAGGAGGTATGGCAGCAGTCAGAATATGCCATTTTCATGTGCCATTAATCAATTACTTCTGAAAATAAATTTAGGGAAGCATTTTTAACTTTTATGTTTAACCACTTCCTGACCGGACCCTTTACCCTCATTCCTGACCAGGCAGATTTTCTTTTTTTAGTAAATACAAAAGCCTTTAGTTTATGTAATTCTAACATTAATTTTTTTTTTCTGTATGTTAGCGCAGTTTATAAGACTGAATTTAGATTGTAGAAGAATCATCTGCTCATATTTGGCAGGTAGCCAATCATCTGCCATTCATGGAGGACCCATTTTGATATTTGTTATGGGCTCCCCTCTCTTGCATGTCAATTCTTTTCAAGACGGAGCTGAGCTGCGCTTTTGAAACACACAGCGGTGATCCCTCATCTGAATGCCGCTGCATGTTCGGCATAGAAAGCAGTGATAATCTCACTGCTAATTGTTGAGATCCGTCTTGGGGACCACCAGTGCGGAACCCAAGACGGATCCTAAAAGCGCTTGTAACACGGAATGTAAACTCCGTGTGAACAAGCCCTTATTGTTATACAATAATCATTTTCAAATTGCCATTGCTCTCTTATAAAAATAATAATTTATCAACATACAATGTAATATAATAATCTTGTAAAGTAGAAATGTGGGCTCATGTGAATTTTTGTCTATACTGTACTTATACAACTCTAAACACCCTCTAATAAATAGAATCCCCTAGAGTTTGAACTTGCCATTGATTGTCATGTTGAGATATTTTCCACACATAGTGAAAAAAAGAGTTCAATCAGTAACGTACCCAGCATTAGTAAACAGGTGATGATGTATTAAATGTAAATCAACAAGTCCTACAGTAGATATAAATAGATGGTATTTGATGAGAGAGAAACAGGAAGAAACATGCCCAAGTCTGACTCTACAGGTCATTGGCCAACAATTGTTTACCAGCTTGTTTCTGTACATGTTACAATTTACTCAATGACAAAAAACGTGAGTACTTTACAAGAGACAAAAACAAGTTATCGCATAAAGGTATGACAGCGTCAACTTATCACCTAGCTGATTATATCCAGTCAATGGAAAAGAGCATTTACTGGAAGTATTCTACTGTATATAGAAGAGTCAGAAATATGAACTGCATTGCAATTTTATAAATAACTAAGTACAGTGTTTCATTAGATCTTTTAATATCAAAAATTGATTACAATATTCTTTAAATATCATTTTACATAAACTGTTCAATAAACCTTACATTTTTGAACATTCAAACAACATAAGTATATAGAGCTAAATGACTTGTTTGTAACCCTTACAACTAGTGCTGTAGCGTTGTGCTTCAGATTTGAGTAGGGCCAGTGTGTTCTGCTCCACATTTTTCCAGTGATGGTGGGAAAATCGGGCAACCAATCAGCAGCCTTTTTCCAGACAGTAAATAGAAGGTGTAGGTAATCACTGTATAATACACTTCATTTTTCCTGTCTTGAAAAGAGCTGTTGACTGGTCGTAAAAATTTTCCGCCTTGTCATGAAAATTTAGGAAGCCTCGTCTTTCCCCCCAAATTCGAAAAATGCAGCTATTTTAAAAAGCTTCTTTATAGATGACTTTAAAAAACTGACTGCATCACACTAGTTTTTGAGCAGAATGAAGCTCCAGGCCAGCATCAGGCCTACTCAACTTATTTCTTAGGGAAGCCCCTCTTGGAGAGCAAACTACACAGTCTTAGGACCAGGGCTGCCATCAGAAATTTCAGGGCCCCATACAAGTGCAGCATTTGGGCCCCCCATGTCAAAACCCCCCCTCTGCCAAACCCCATGCCCGCCCCACATCAACCCCCCCCCTTGCCAACCCCATCGCCCTGCTCCCACTCACACACAGTCCCCCCTGAGCCTCACACACACAGCCCCCCTTCAGCCTCCCCAGCCCCCAGTTAAAACAAAAGGGCCCCCACGCCCCCACACCCACAGCCCCCCAAAACCTCCACACACTGCCCCCCCCACAGCCCACACCACAAGCCCCCCCCACAGCCCCACAAGACAGCCCGGGCCCCCATCAAAAAATTTTGGGGCCCCACGGGAAGCACTGAGGCCCCCCCCCCCGTCAACCCCACCCTTGAAAACCCCCTCCCCCCCCCTCTGCCAACCCCATTGCCCCCCCCCCCCAACCTACCCTTGCCAAAAACCCCCTCGCCCACTCAACACATCCCCCCCAGCCTTACACACAGCCCCCCCTCAGCCTCACACGCATCCCCCCACAGCCTCACACAGGGCCCCCCCCAAATCAAACACAGCCCCCCCCCCAGCCTCCACACACAGGCCCCCCCCACCTCCCCACACAGCCCCCCCCCCCAGCCTAACCCACGGCCCCCCACAGCCCCCACACAGCCCCCCACAGCCTCACACAAACAGGCCCCCCACAGCCTCACACAAACAGGCCCCCCACACCTTCACAAAACCACAGGCCCCCCCACAGCCTCACACACAAGGCCCCCCCAAGTCCTCCACACACAGGCCCCCCAGCCATACACAGCCCCCACACCTCACCCCACACAGGCCCTCCCCATAGCCTCACACCCCACCTTCCCACAGCCCCCCACAGCCTCCACAGCCCCCACGGGCCCACACTACACACACGGGCCCCCCAAAGCCTCACAAAAACCCCCACAGCCTCCACACACCCCCAACTCACACACACGCCCCCCCAGCCTCAACACACCCCCCCAGGCCCCCACAACCTCACCCACACAGCCCCCCAAAGCCCCCACACACAAAGGCCTCCCCCCAGCCTCACAAAACCAGCCCCCACAGCCTCACACACACAGGCCCCCCCCGCCGCACACACAGGCCCCCCCAGCCGTACACACAGGCCCCCCCGCCTCACACCCCACAGGCCCCCCAGCCTCACACACACGGGCCCCCCCCCCCCAGGCCTCCCCCACCGCACACAACCCCCCACATCCTCACACACAAAGGGCCCCCCCACTTCACACCACAGCCCCCAGCCTCACACACACAGACCCCCCCCCACCTCACACACACACAGGCCCCCCACCCTTCCACAACAGCCCTCCCCCACCCTCACACACCGGCCCCCCACAGCCTCACACACAGCCCCCCCCCCCACAGCCTCACACACAGCCACCCCCAGCCTCACACACACAAACCCCCCACAGCCTCACACACACAGGCCTCCCCACAGCCTCACACACACAGACCTCCCACAGCCTCACACACACAGCCCCCCACAGCCTCACACACAGCCTCACACACACAGGCCCCCCACAGCCTCATACACAGGCCTCCCACAGCCTCACACACACAGCCCCCCCACCCCCCCACAGCCTCACACATACAGGCCTCCCCCACAGCCTCACACGCAGTCTCCATCACAGCCTCACACACACAGGCCCCCACAGCCTCACACACACAGGCCCCCCACAGCCTCACACACACAGGCCCCCCAGCCTCAAACACACAGGCCCCCCACAGCCTCACACACACAGGCCTCCCCAGCCTCACACCAAAACAGCCCCCCCAACCTCACACAACAGGCCCCCCCACCCACGCCCTACCCCCTTAACAGGCCCCCCCAGCCTCAGGGGGGGTCCCTGGAGCAGAGGGGGGCTTCACTGGGGCCCCACATTACCTCAGAGTGTGATGAGGGGCCGCGCTCTTTACATACAGCAGCAGAGTCTCTCACCTCGTTCCAGTTCTCCAGCGTCTCCTGTGATCGCAGTCGGGCACTCCTCTGTCTGCCAGCAGGAGTCACTGAAGCCCCGCCCATAGGCAGAGAGAGGGGAGGGGAAGACTCCAATCACAGGAGACCCTGGAGAACAGGAAGGAGGTGACAGACGCTGCTGCAGCTGTATGTAAAGAGCGCGGCCCCTCCTCAGACACAGAGTCGGCGGGCCCCCTCCTGAGACACAGAGCCGCGTGGGCCCCCTCCTCAGACACAGAGCCGTGCGGGCCCCCTCCTCAGACACAGAGCTGCACGAGGCGGGGCATCACTGATTTAAAGAGCTGTCCTGTTGCCAGCAGAGAAAGAGAAGGGCCAGCTGCGCCGGTCACAGCGCGCAGGAGGAGTAAGTGCATGTCATCAAGCGCAGCTGTGACCAGACACGCAGCGCGGGCCCCCCTTCAGCATCGCCGGGCCCCAGCGATATACAAAGGCGCATGCCCCTCACTCATCATGGTAGAGAGAACAAGCCTATGGCCTGTTCTCTGTACTATTAGTATGAAGCAAGGGGGCGGTACCTGCCGGTGGCGGCGGCCCCCCCCTTACTTCACAGACTGGCCGGCCCCGGTACAGGAGTACTGCCTGTAGCCCCCTAATGGCGGCACTGCTTAGGACACAGGATGTGTCTGTAGATTACTTGGCTCCCAGACAGCAACTTGTTCTAGCATCTGCTTAAGTAGCATTTAGGTGCTTATTTCTCCTTTGGCTCAGTCCGCTCCTCTGTTCTGGTAATCTCCCACAGTGCTACCTATGCTTCTATTTAACTCTGAGGAGACATGAGATATCCACTATAACGTATACGCAACACCCTCAGAGTAACTGACCGCTTTCCCAGATGGGACATCATGTGACATCAGAAGCACCAATCCAAACAAAATTACAAAAGTATAAGGTCAGAGGCACCTCTTAAAAAAACACCAAGGGCACAAAAGCCAACATGTAACCACAAAAAAATATTAATATAGGAGAACAAAAAAAAACAAAGGGGGCGCACAATAGTGAAGACCGTAAAAAAGAAAAAGCTGAAAAAAAAAAGGGAAATTGCTTTTCCTTATGAGGTTGCGCTCCAAAAAGGCACAACTCTCATATGCGTAGAGGGGGTTTGTTGGTGCCGTAGCCCTTAACACGGCGGCCGTGGTTCGTATATTCCGGGGTTTGGTTTTAACGCCCGGATAGGGGTTTGGGTACAGGAATAAAAGGCGGAAAACCCCGGGCACTGGTTTTTTAACAGCCAAGGAGTGATTATTAAAAGATGTTTTTAATTCTTAAAAATCGGGGTGAAGACCCTCGCAAAATTAAAACCAAGAACAATAAAACCCAAGCGTTTTCTGCTTTTTTCCGGCACTTCTCAAGGGAAGTCAAAACTACAGGGAAAAATTGTCTAAATCAAAGAGATACCTTGGGACTAAAATAAAATCTAAAACTAAAAATGGATTTAAAAATTAAGTATTCTCTACACATCAGTAATAAAATCTTACTCATCAAAAAAAACAAATCATTGAGCGAAAAAAGTATTTAATGAAAAAAAGACCTTTACCTTAGGTTCCTCATTCACAGAAAAACCCAATCGATGAATTTGAAGGGGCACCATATAAAAATATATTAGCTCCCAGCAGAGTAAGAAACCAATCTAAAGTAACCAGCAACACTGCAACTAAAACAGGCATTTTTGCCTGTGGAGCTACTAACTGTATGTGCTGCAATACCATAAGCACAACATCCACCATTACTTCAACATACACCAATATCACCTATCCCATTAAATTTCATTTGACTTGCAAAAGCGCATTTGTAATCTATGTCATAGAGTGCACCTGACCCTTACAGTACGTTGGCAGGACAACGTGTGCGCTCCACATAAGACTGAATGGCCACAGAGCCTGCGTTAAAAAGGGCGATGTAAAACAAAGTGTAGCCCTCCATTTCAAGTTAGTCCACCAACAAAGCTTTGAAGATCTTAAGATAACTCCTGTAGATTTCATTCCTGCCAATCAAACCAATAGATTCCAGATATTGCAGAAAAGAGAGATGTCCTGGATTTATAGACTGAAAACATTACAACCAACAGGTCTCAATGACATGGTAGAACTTATACGCTAAAGGGGAATAAAAATCGAAATCACTTCCCCAGGGTCCTTATTATTCTATTCCTATTTATCTTTATTTTGCCCAAAGGGTCCACTCACTAGTAATAAAATAACCTATGGCTTATTTGTCAGCCCCCGAAACACAGATGATAGTAAACCATGTCCATAGAGCTCAAAAACCACTATTACTCTTACAGACAGTAGCTCCCTTTACTATTGGTCAGTTTGTAATACCCGCTCATCTCTTATTGGCTCCTTACAGCTTCGCATCACGTGACTTTAGTTATGCGCCCCGAAAAATTCTCCATTAATTTTCCCATAGACAGTAGCTCCCCCCACCATTGGCTAGTTCATAATACCCGCCTCAACTCTGATTGGTTCATTTATATAGTAAGCGCCGTCTTTACGGCGCCTCTACTTTAATAATACAGCACTCTGTGACTTCTTCTAGGAACAACAGATTTACAATGTAACCAACACCATAGTTATATGTAAAGTCTTTATTGAAGAAAAAATATTACATTGTCATCAGACTTAATACAGTGAACCCAGGACCCCAGTTCCCATCGGGACCAAAATAAATATACATAATCATTTTAATGAATCAACACGTTTTTTATGTCTACTAATTTTAAAGTATAGCAGTATGTATTGTAATTATGTAATGTTATTTTTGTAAAATGTATGCCAAACACCGCTGTTGTTGTTTCCCCGCCGGGATCACACGCTGGGAAAGACTAACACCGGCAATTTTGATTGACTTATGGTCCATTCAATCACACACTGACACAAACGATCCTCTTCACTTTGAGGCTTGTCAGTGATGAGCTTGATTGACATCTCAGCCCTCGAGTCAATCCTTTTGAACTATCGATTGACGTTTCAGCCGGCCAATACAAAGACACCATTTCATTTAAATATCTCTGTAATTACTATCTTGACATTACCCTTGAGAAAGTGCCAGTATACGGCAGGAAACGCGTTGGGTTTTATCATTGTTTTTATTGTTCTTGGTTTTCAATGTTGCGAGGGTCTATCACCCCTGCATCTTTTAAGAATTAAAGACATCTTATAATAAGTCAGCATCCTTGGCTTGCTTCAAAATTCCACGTGCGCCGGGTCCGCTATTTTATTCCTGTATCCACAAAAAAATATTGTAATATAACATAGTTAGAGATGGGCGAATTTCTCAAAAATTCGGTTCGCCGACTTCGCCGAATTTTCCGTCAAAATTAGTTTCGGTCCGAATTGCTTTGGGACGAATCGCGTTAAAAAACAGCTATTTCCAGGCTGCACAGAGCCTGCAGGGTGCTGTAAAACATTGTGCCATGGTTAAATATGCAGAGGAAGCTTGGTTTGGTCTTCATACGATGCTGTGTTTTAGTATGACACGCACATGACTGCCGCCGCTCCTAGAATCGCTTCACTCTAAAATTCCCTGGGCGCTTACAGGGGGAAAATTTACCAAAAAACTGAAGCAGGAATGTAGCCTGATAAAGTTATGGCAGCGCCAGTGGGAAAAAAACAAGCTGAGGGCTCAGGTGGCAACATCAGTGACAGAGTGTGGAGGTGACGGCAGCAGCCACAGCAGCAGCATGAGGTCAGACAGTGCACATGACATCTGGAGTGCAAAAAAGATAGCACAGGTGACATAAACAGTGGGAGGTCACGGCAGGAGCAACAGAGCATGTCACAGATGGCATATGACATTCTGGAGGTGGCAAAAACAGGAGTAGGCCACAGAGTGGCACAATGACACAGTGTAGGGGTGGAACAAACAGGAGTAGGCCACAGAGTGGCACAATGACTGAATGTGGAGGGCACGGCAGCAGCCACAGCAGCAGCATGAGGTCAGACAGTGGCACAATGACACAGTGTGGAGGGCACGGCAGCAGCAACAGCAGCAGCATGAGGTCAGACAGTGGCACAATGACATTCTGGAGGTGGCAAAAACAGGAGTAGGCCACAGAGTGGCACAATGACACAGTGTGCAGACGATGTCATCAACAGCAGCAGCATGAGGTCAGAGAGTGGCATAATGACACGATGTGGAGGTGACCGCAGCAGCAACAACAGCAGCAGCATGAGGTCATAGAGTGGAACAATGACAGAGCATGGAGGTGGGTGGCAATACCAGTCCCTGGTAAGGATGGTGGTAGGCAGATGGAGAAACTGGCAGCCGATGTGTGGCATCAGGCGGGTGGCGGCATCAGAATAGTGGCTGAGGCAGGTAGTTTGAACCCAGACTCATTTCTCAAAGTTTGGGTGAGGCGTCATGGCTGATGTAATCTGACGTCTAAGGCAATGGTTTGTGGAAATCCTGGCCGATCCACGCCTGGTTCATCTTGACAAAGGTCAGTCGTTCCACATTTCCTGTGGACAAGCGGGTTCTCCTTGGGATAACGATGACCCCGCCGCACTGAACACCCGCTCTGATGCCAAACTACTGGCGGGCAGGACAGCTTACTCTCCATGCAAACATCGGCAAGTCGGCCAACACATCCAGTTATGACTGCCCAGTTAGTCCACGATCTTCTAACGGTGGCAGAAATGCTGACTAAGTAGACCACCACATGTGTTCAGTTTCTGCTCCATCTCTGGCTCCTGCTGCTAGCGTGCCATCTCACTAGCCCGGCGTGAAGGAACACTCATCATCGACTCCATACGTAGTTGCTGCTGATGGAGCTGGTACTGCGCTCCTACCCCCCCATCCTTCCCCCCATCACCGCGCAGTGTACGTGAGCGCTGAGGAACCCCCCCCGTCAGACCTACAGAGATTGGACAAATGCAGCACATAGGCATCGGCAACTGACTACTGAGGATTTCTCCATAGATATTTGATTTGTCCTCCCTCTCACAGCTGAAAAATTCTCTCCCATTCTGACCGAAGCAAGTCCCAATAGGTGAACCAACTTCATCCCTTGCCGATCGGACTATTCACACACTAGCCAGCAAATAACATGTTGCGCCATCGGCACAAGTGACTCCAGAGGACTCCCGCCTCCATCTTCCACTGTGATACTGCACTCGCGCTTTCCGGTCACTCCTTCGTCTTCCTCATCCTCCATCTAAACTCCTCCATCCTGCTCCTGCCCTCCCTCCTGTGCCCATGGTAGAAAACCACTTCATCATCACCAACAATGACTCCTGCTCCAATGTCCTCCCTCCTCCAGTTCAGATCCGCCACTGACCATGTGGCCGCGAGATGTAATCCGCCAACGTCTCCATCCCCAGCCCCAACAGATGTTTCAGCATCGTTCTAGGACCAAGAAGCAGGAATGACGTCTATTCATCCCGTATCCTGCGACTGACAAATAACTGGCGACCTGGAATGGGCTCTCATCAAACTCAGTGTCACGCATGAGCTTGTCCACTAGAGGTGAACATCAAAGTTACACAGGGGAGTACTCCTGACCGCCAGGATCAACGAAAAAATCGAAACAAGCCGTACTCTATCAGTACAGACGGTCCAACCTGTCCATGGCTGGAAATCTGACGGTGGAAACAATCGCATATCACAGTGTGGGGTGATCTGTTTCAGCCGGTGCACACTCAAGGAATGTTCCTGGCATTTGTAGATGAATGATGAAGTGCCCTTGCACAGTTTCCAGGCATTTTTCAGAACTCTAAATAGGTTAGGAAGACTACAGGAACTTTTCATGACCAAAATGAAACAGCCTCCATGCAGGCGCAAGGACCAACCCTCCTCGTTATGCAGCGCTACATCATTTTAGCGCCCATTGTCCATCCCATGTTCCGATTTGCAGTTGCCGGAGAAAGCCACACATCGATTCTCTTCATGACGCGAGCAGTTCCTCCCATTTGTGACTTCGTCGCCGAGCAAGCCAGGTGATAAACTGCATGACACCACTGTGCCCTACACAGTGTATGAATGGAGCAGTACTAGTAGAGGCTGAGCGAATGTGTGGTGGTTAGGAGGAGGCGACATTGGCGCAGAGCAACAGTTTGACAACGTGGAGGAAAAGCGACTCTCCCTTCCCAATTGGTGTTTGTGCTGGCAAGGAAGCACATTCACCCAGTGGACTGTAAAGAACAAGTACAGCCTGACCGTAGTTACAGCTCCACCACCATGAACAAACCGATAACACAAGGACTCGAGCACCTTCTGATCTAACATATTTGGAGGGTGAACTGTTTTTTTGAAAAAAAATTTACGGCTTGGAATCTCCACCTCGCTCGTCACAGCGGCATTAACTTCGTCTGAAAACGCGTGCAGAGATCTCCACACGCATTTGGAAAGGGAGGGACAGCAAACCAACAACTGTACAGGGAGCACGGACGCTTTTGCAACTTAAGATGGTTGGACCGCATACTGTTGTTCTCTTTTGCAAATCGCCTCGTTAAACAACTGCAGGCACCATATAGCGGAGCAGGAGCATCTGGACCGGAGTTGATGGCAAAGAGAAACACTCCACTTCTGCAAGAGTGTGGCGTCTGACTGGCTGCAAATCATGCGTGTCACTGGCGCTGCTGCTTGATGCAGCCCGCGCAGAGATGACCACACATCTGAGCCAAGTTTCTCCAAGCCACCGTATAGGTGACGATCATGATGATGACGCATCCGTGGTGCCAACTTTAGCTCCCAGGCCATGCTTCATTCCTCTTTCAGCCCACAGATCTACATAATACCCTATAGTTCGCTCCTCCGGTGTCTTAGCAAAGAACAGCGCACAGCCAGCCGAGTAGCTATTTTTACCCAACGCTCCCCACTGAGTAGACTACTAACCACCGCTGCCTCGCTGAGACACTGTGGGCCACTACTTCTTGACCTGCAAAGCGAGTTTCCTAACCCCGTGGCCGCTTGCTCTGACCGCGCCCTTCTGCTACACTGCTTAGTCCACCCACACAACCCACTTTGCTGGCTGCAAACCGCTGCCTACACGCAAGCTGACAGCCCTCTTCTCCTCCTGACTATGATGAAGCCCTGTGCATCACCCGCGTCCCAAGTGTGTCGGCAACATCACAATGATTATAGATTCATCTTCACTGCTGTCCCTCCTCGATGTCTTGGTAAGACAGAGGCTGACCCCTCACAACAGACCTCCCATGCCACTCTCCACATCAATACTTTCTGCCGCCTACTGCAAAACAGGGAAATTGGCCCCATTTCTTCGCTGCCAATTAGCTGCTGACTGCCCTCGCTCAAATTGATTCATCCTCGCTAATAATATGGCGCTGGAGCCCAGACCACATAGTATATCTCTGGCTGAGGGAACCGGATGGACAGAGCGGTTTGAAAAGTGTGAGGGCCGTTGACCCCGCTCCGGCCAATGAGCCAACATAAGGTTGTGGTCTGACTATTCCCAACGACTCTGCTGGGTAGGTCAGATGTCAACGGGAGGAAGTGGAGACCTAGTCAACCAATCAAGAACCTTAGTTGGCAGAGACAACACATGCCACGCTAGATGAACACCCGCATTCTGGCCCACCGAGTGACCCCTGCTGCGACGTCCCCCTTGCTGAGCTAGCACCAGGGCCTGCTCCAGGAATGTTTGTGCCACTGCACTCCATGGACAGAGCCTGCCACCTCCTCTTCTTGACAAACGGTTTGTATACTAAAAATTTACAGACCATGTTAATGAAGATATACTACACACCTGCCACTTTATTATGTACAACATGCTAGTAACTGGACACCCAATTTGCCTTCTGAACCTGCCTCAATTCTTCGTGCATAGATTCAACAAGAGACTGGAAGCATTCTCTCATGTTCAAGAAACCAGTCCTGAGATGACCTCCAGCTTATGACATGCGCATTATCCTGCTGAAAGGAGCCATCAGATGTTGAGTACATTGTGGGTTCATAAAGGGATGGACATTGGCAGCAACAATACTCAGTCGGCTTGGCCGTTGCAACGATGCTCAATGTGTACCAAGGAGGGGCCCAAGAGTTCCAAGAAAAAAATTCCCACACCAATGACCAACCAAACCACAGCACCACCTGAACCGATGATACAACACAGGATGGATCCAAGCTTTCATGTTGTTGACGCCAAATTCAGACCCTACCATCCGAATTCGGCAGCAGAAAACGAGACTCATCAGACCAGGCAATCGTTTTTAGTTCCCAAACTTCTAGACTGTCCAATTTTCAGATGAGCTCGGGCAAATGCGGAGTCTCATTTCCTTGTCATAGCTGAAAGTAGTGGCACTCGGTGGTAGGTCATCCATTCTGCTGTAGCCCAACTGCCCTCAAATATCTGCCGTACTGTGCGTTCAAGATGCTCTTCGCCTACCTTGGTTGTAACGGTGGCTATTTTGATCACTGTTGCCTTTCTATCACTCGAACCAGTCAGGCCCATTAAAACTCCTTTGACCTCTCATCAACAAGGCATTTTCCGCTCCACAGGACCTGCCGCTCACTGGATGTTATTTCTTTATCGTGACACACCATTCTCTTACAACCGAGAGATATGTTGTCGTGTGAAAATCCCAGAGATCAGCAGTTTCTGAAATACCACAAATACCACCCGTCCTGGACCAACACCATGCCACGTTTCCAAAGGCACTTCAAATCACCTTTCTTCCCCATACTGATCTCGGTTTGCACTGAATGAGAATGTCCTTTGACGCATGTCTACATGCCTAAATGCACGAGTTGCCGCAAGGAGATTTGGCTGATTTAGAAGATTAAGTGTGTCAACAGCAGTTTGGACAGGAGTACCTAATAAAGTGGCCAGAGTGTATGTATATATGATACATACACACCCTGTATTTTGACTCCAAATAAACCCCTAACAAGCTGGTAACCCTCGATATAAATTGCCTCCAAGTACTCACACAAATGGGCATGAAAAATTTTACATTTAAAAACACTGTATATTTTACCTGAATAAAAACTGCAAACAGGCATTAAATTAACCTTCGGAGATATGAATTTAATGCTACAAGGCAAAATTTCCTTCTTTGGCATGAAAACCAACGTATTCAATTACTGACTACAACAGCATAAAATATACTATAGTAAACTCCTTGGAGTAAAATGCGCAAAGAAATGTTCTGCCAAAAATTACCAGCTTTGGTAACGTTTAAACGATACATGTATATTACTGAGCACAAAGCAAGACAAACCTTAATTAACCTTCTTTCGATATAAATACTTCCAGCAGAAAATTGTCTTCATTGGTGTTTAAAAACATCTTTGTTTTTCTTTAAGTGACACACAAAAACAGCAGAAAAAGCCACTTATATTAACCCTTGGATCTAAAATGCGCAAAGAAATGAGTGTTCCAAAATAATCCAGCAATAAAGCGAGTACAACCAACAACGATATTTCTAACTGTACACAAACACACACCACTCCTAACAGCAAAAAACGCTAATTATCCTTAATCGATATATGAATTATGCTACTCGGGCAAAAGTTGTCTCTCTTTGTTCTACTCTTGGCATTGAAAAAACACAGTTTTCTTTTAGGTGACCCACAACAGAATCAAAAACCTTAATTTAAACCCATATGACATCTAAATTGTCTGCAAATGAAATGAGAGAGTGCAAAAAAAAAACGACCAGCTATTATCCAAGATAAAAAGACGTGTATTTAAACTGAGCACAACAATCAAAAAAGAAAAAAAAACGCTTAAACTAACACGCTTGGATCTAAATTTGCGCAAAAGATATAAGAGGTGCCAAAAAATTACCAGCAATGTAGCGTGTTAACAACGACAATAATTTTACAGAGGCCCACCATCAGAAAAAGGCTAACTACCCTTCGTGTATGAATTATCTACAAACAGGCAAAATTTCAATCTTCCTCTTATGTGCATTGAATAACACTGTTTTCTTTTAAGAAACCACAACAGCATAACAACACTTAATCACCCTTAGACTAAAATGTACGCCAAAAGAGAATGAGTTGACAAAAAATTACCTCTATTTAGCATGTTACAAACAATTTTATTATACTAGCAAACAGCAGAAAAATGCGTAATTTAAATAACCTTCGGGACATGGAACTTAAGCTACAGCAAAATTTCTATCTTTGGGCGATAAAAACCAGCTGTTTTCTTTTACATCCAAACAACATCAGAAAAATGCGCTAAAGAAACCTTCTGTAAAAATTTTATGACTAGCTGAAAAATTTCTTCTTTGGCTGTAGAAAAACAACAGAGTATCCTTTAGTAACCCCAACAAGCAGAAAAATACTTAATTAAATCCCTTGGATCTAACTTGCCGCAAAAGAACTGAGATGTACACAAAATTACTTAGCTAAGAACGTGTTAACAACGACTAGTATTTTAAGTGAGCACACATTCAGACAAAACGCTTAAATAAACACTTCGGACATAAGAATCTTATTCTACAGGCAAATAATTTCTTCTTGGCAGTGTAAAACACAGTTTATTGTAGTGACCAAAACAGGCAGAAAAAACTATTAATTAAACACTTGGATATAAATTGTGCATAAAAAGAATTGAGGTGCAATAAATTTACCAGCTATGTATCGTGTTAAAATGAGGTGTTTTTTACTGAGCACACAGCAGAAAAAATATTTAATTAACCCTTGGATCTAAATTTGCGCAAAAGAAAATGAGGTGCCAAAATTACCTGCTTTTGTAGCGTGTTTAAAAATGACGTTGTATTTTAATGAGCATCAACTGCAGAAAAAAACGCGTAATTAAACCTTGGATCTAAATTGCGCCTAAAAGAATTGAGGTGCCATAAATTACCTAGCTATGTAGCGTGTTTTAAAAATGAGCGTTGTATTTTTAACTGAGCCCACAACAAGCAGAAAAATATTTAAATTAACCCTTGGATCTAAATTGCGAAAGGAACAGGAGGTGCCAAAAATTACCTGCTATTGTAGCTATGTTTAAATCGACGTGTTATTTTCTGAGCACCAACAGTAGAAAAACGCGTAATTACCTTTCAGATATGGGGGAATTTATGATAAAGGAAAATTTTTCCTTCTTTTGGCGTTAAAAATATAAACACAGGTTTTCTTTTTAGGGACCACAACAGCAGAAAAAACGCGGGAAAGTACCCTTTGGATCTAAATTGGCAAATGAAATGAGGTGCAGAAAATTACCAGCTATGTAGCGTGTTAAAACGACGTTGTATTTTTAACTGAGCACAACAAGCATAAAAAACGGTAATTACTTTGGATCCCTAAATTGCGCAAAATGAAATTGAGGGGCCAAAAAATTACCAGCTATGTAGCGTCTTACAACGACGTGTTATTTTACTGAGACAACAGCAGAAAAAACTGACGTAATTAACATTCGGATATTTCAATTATGCTTACCAGGAAAAAAATTTATTCTTTGCGTTGAAAACAAAAACACAGTTTTCTTTTTAGTGACCACAAACAGCAGAAATACGCGAAAAGTATACCTTGGATCTAAAATTGAGCTAATGAAATGGAGGTGCAGGAATTACAAAGCTATGTGAGTGTTTAAACGACGGCCTATTTTACTGCGCACAAACAAGCAAGAAAAAAGAGTAATTAAACCTTGGATGTAATTTGTCGCAAAAGAAATTGAGGTGCAAGAAATTACAGCTATGTAGAGGTGTTAAAACGACGTCGTATTTACTGGCACAAACAGCAGAAAAATATGTAAATAAAACCCTTGGATGTAAATTGCGCAAAAGGATAATGAAGGTGCCAAGCCTGAAAATTACAGCTATCGTAGCGTGTTAAAACGGACGTATATGTTATGAGACACAACAGCAGAAAAAACGCGTAATTGTAAACCCTTGGATCTTATAATTTGCGCCAAATTGATAAATGAGGTGCCAAAATTACATGCTATGGTTAGCGGTTAAAACGTCGTGTATTTTATGAGCACAAACAGCAGAAAACACGCGGTAATTAACCCTTAGAATCTTAAATTTGCGCAAAATGAAATGGAGGTGCCAATTAATTACATCTATGTAAGCGTGTTACAATGACGTGTATTTTTTCTGGAGCAACAACAGCCAGAAAAAACGCGTATTATTATCCTTCGGATTATGAATTAATTGCTACAGGCAAAAATTTCTTCTTTGGCAGTTGAAAAAAAACCAACAGTTTCTTTTCAAGTGGGACCAAAACAGCAGAAAAACAATTAATCTAACCCCTTGATACTAAATTTGTTGCAAAAAAGAAATGACGGTGCATTTAAATTTTCCAGCTATGTATCGTGTTAAAAAATGGACTGGTGTATTTTAAGGCCACAATAGCAGGATAAATATTTTAATTAACCCTGGATCTAAATTTGCGCAAAGATATGACGGTGCCCAAAAGAAATAACCTGCTATGTAGGGTGTTAAAACGACGTGTATTTTATGAGGCCACAAAAGCAGCTAGGAAAAACGCGTAAATTTATCCTTGGTTCTAAATTGCACGCAAAAATGAAAATGAGGTGCCAAAAAATTACAAGTCTAATGTATCCAGTTGAAAATGACGTGTATTATACGGACCACAACTCTGCAGAACAGAAAAAATATTTAAATTAACCTCCCCTGGATGCTAAATTGCGCAAAAGAAATGAGGTGCCCAAAAAAAATTACATGCTCTTTGGTTGCATGTTAAAAACGTCGTGTATTTTACTGAGCAACATAACAGCAGAAAACGCGTAAATTAACCCTTGGATCTAAAAATTGCGCAATGAAATGAGGTGCCAGGACAATTTTACCAGCTTTGTAAGCATGTTAAAACGGACGTGTAATTTTTTACTGAGCACTCTCTCAGCAGAAAAGAACGCGTAATTTAACCCTTGGATCTAAATGCGCAAATGAAATAGAGGTGCCAAAAAAATTTACAGCATATTTGTAGCGTGTGTACAACGGACGTGTATTTTTTACTGAGCTACAACTGCATGAAAAAAACGGCGTAATTAACCTTCGGTTTGATCGTATTGCTACAGGCAAAAATTATCTTCTTTGGCGTGAATAAACCACAGTCTTTCTTTCTAGTGACCACAACAGAAGCCCCTCAAAAGCGCGTTATTAACCCTTGGAATCTTTAAAAATGGCGCAATTTGAAATGGAGGTGCCAAAATTACCAGCTAATGTAGAGTGTTACAAACCGGATGTGTATTTTACTGAGCACAAAAAACTAGCAGAAAAAACCGCGTAATTAACCTTAGGTTATGAATTATGTACAGGAAATAATTTCTTCTTTGGCGTTGAAAATAACCACAGTTTCCTTTTAGTGACCACATCAGCAGAAAAACACTTAATTAATCCTTGGAATCTAAATTGCACAAAAGAATGGAGGTGGCCATAAATTTCTCCAATAGCTATGTATCGTGTTAAGATGACGTTATTTTTTTTTAGGACCACAACCAGCATAAAAACGCGTAATTAAGCCCTTGGATCTAAATTGCGCAAATGGGAAATGGACGGGGCCAAAATAAATTACAGCTATTGGGAAGCGTGTTAAAAAACGGACGTGTATTTTACTGAGCACATCAGCAGTATCAAAGACGTAATTTAAACCTTCGGTATTCCAATTATTGCTTACAGGCAAAATTTCTTCTTTGGCGTAGAAAAAAAACATCCAGTTTCCTTTAGTACCACACAGCAGAAAAAAAACGGAAAACTAACCCTTGGATCTAAAATTGCGCTAATTGTAAATGAGGTCGCCAGAAATTACCAGATATGTAGGTTGTTAAAACGACGTGTATTTTACTGAGCACAACAGAAAAAAACGCGAAATTTAAACCCCTTGGATCAAAATTGCGAAATGAAATGAGGGGCCAAAAATTTAGCAGTTATGTGGTTTAACCCGTTATTTTACCGAGCAAACGCAAAAAAAAGACGTAATTAACCTTCGGATATAAAATTATGCTACAGGCAAAATTTCTTTTTTGGCGTTGAAAAACCAGTTTTTTTTTAGTGACCAAAAACAGCAGAAAACGCGAAAGAAACCCTTGGGATTAAATTGCGCAAAAAAAATGAGGTGCCGGGAAATTAAACAGCTAGTAGAGTGTTAAAACGCGTGTATTTTACTGAGCAAAACGCAAAAAAAAAAATGTAATAAACCCTTGGATGAAAATTGCGAAAAAGAAAATGAAGTGCCGAAAATTTCAGCTATGTAGGTTTTTAAAAAGACATGTATTTTATGAGAAAACAGCAGAAAAAACGCGTAATTAAACCTTTTTCGGTTTTTAAATTTGTTTCAGGCAAAATTTTTCTTTGGCGTTGAAAAACATATTTTTTTTTAATGCCCCACAACCTGCAGAAAAAACATAATTTAACCTTTGGATCTAAAATGCGCAAATAAAAGGGGGGCAAAAATTACCAGTATTTTGGGGTGTTAAACGACGTTGTATTTTATTGAGCACAAAGCGAAAAAAAACGCGTAATTAACCCTTCGGAATAAATTATGCTAAGGGAAAAAATTTCTTTTTGGCTTTGAAAAAACACAGTTTCTTTTAGTGAAAAAACAAGAGAAAAAAACTTAATTAACCCTTGGTTTAAAAATTTTTGTGCAAAAAGAAATGAGGTGCCATAAATACCACTTATGTATCGGTTAAAATGACGTGTATTTTAGGCCCACACAGCAAAAAATATTTAATTAACCCCTTGGTCCAAAATTGCGCAAAAGAAAGAGGTGCCAAAATTACCTGTATGTAGCGTTTTTTAAAAACGTGTGTATTTTACTGAGCAAACAGCAGAAAAGGTAATTAACCTTAGTTCTAAATTGCACAAATAAAATGAGGTCCCAAAAATTACGTATGTAGGTGTTAAAAGGGTTGTTTTTTTACTGAGAAAAACGCAAAAAAAAGCGTAATTTT
>JAODAL010056216.1:0-23440 GCA_025379985.1 Phyllomedusa bahiana | reverse complement strand
TACTTTTTTTTGCTAAATGACATGTAGTAAAATTCCCTTTTTTCAAAATTTAACTGAAATTAGAGACATTCACAGTTTTTACACACATTTTTTGATCTTGTAGGGCTATACAGTGGATTTAAGTATTCGGGATAGGTTCTGGATGGAGCCGTCCTTTTTGGGACGAGGACCCCGCTTTTTGTTAGGCAGGGCTTTGGATACCTCTTGTTCAGGGTTTGTGTAGGGATAGGAGATGTATCTTCTCTAACAACCTTCCCCACCTGAAAAAGATTTTTTGTTCTATTTTGGGGTTTATGAATTACATTCATTTCTCTTTGGATCATCAGGACCGTATTTTTTTAAATCATTTTAAATAAAATTATTTTTTTTTGATAAAATTAGCCCCCCAGAGTATTTTAGGTTGGTTAAATAGTTGGATGATTCGGGGAATCTCTTTCTGGTTTTTTGAAAAACACGGTTTGAATTTATATAATTTATATTTTTTATTTAAATTATTTTTTTTTTATTATTTAAAAAATTTTTTTTTTATTATTTTTATTTTTTTTATTTTTTTTTTAAAAAATTTTTTCCCCCCCCACATCTATTTTTATTTTTTCTTTTTTCCCCAACAAAACATCTTTTTTAAAATTTTATATAAAAACCCCCCTTTTTTTTCACCCCCCAAACCATTTTTTATCCCACACCCCACACACACAATATATAATTATAAAAAATTATAACCCCCAACACATTATATATAAATTAATAAATTATCTATATAATATTCTTATATATTATACACACCCATTTATATTAATATTCTATATTTAATTTATAAAAATTTTAATTATACACACACTTTTATAAATAAAATTTTATACTTATTTAAACCCACACTTTCATTATTATACACACACATTAAATATTTATTTATACACACATATATAATTAAACAAACTATATATATATTATTATATATAACACATTATATATAATACACCACATATATTTTATAATTAAAAAAATTTAAATATATATTAAAACCATATATATATTTTACCACTTTATATATATATATAAACACATTATTAAAAAATTAACACATTTTTATAAATATTATAACCAAAAATTTAATATTTTATATCACACACATTTATATATTTTTATTTCCCAACAATATAATTATATATAATAACACAATATAATATATTTTTTAAAAACCTTTATATATTTTATTTTTAACCACACATATATATATATATTTATATATATACACCTATATATATATATTTTTATTCACCTTATATTATATATATATATATATACACACTATTAATATTTATATATTAAAACAACCTATATATATTATATTATTACATCACCATTTTTTTATTTTTATTAAAAACCCCAATATATTTATATTTATTACACCATTATTATATATTTTTCACCATATTTATTATTTTTTAAATCACAATATATATTTTTAAATAATACCAACAATTTAATATATATTCCACAACTTAATTTAATATTTATTACACACTTTAAAAATTATATACCACATTTTATTTTATTTTTAACCACAATTATATTTATTTTTAAATATTATAATATTATATTTAAAACATAATATATTATAAAACACAATTTATATATATTATTACACACAATTATATATATATTATATATATATATCAAAATATATTTACTATTATATAATATTATTAAAATATATATATATATATATATATATATAATATATAAAATATATTATAAAATATATTTTATATAACATAATATAATTTTATATTACTTTAAATATATATATATACACACATATTATATATATTATACACAATATATTATAATATTTATTATATTAATAACAACCCTTAATAATATATTATATATATATATATATATAATACATATATAATACCACCCCCCAACATTTATATTTAAATTATTATCTATTATCTATCAAAACTTATACAACACACCACATTGTAATAAAGAGAACGTGGATGACATAACAGTATTGGAAATGTAAACTGGCAGTCTGGAAAGAATGAAGGCTGTGTAATGTAGTGGCCACAACTACAGTTCATCAGTCCAATTAGAGCTATGTAAATGTCCGTATGCATAGAATGGACCTTCTTAAAACTGTTTTAGCAATTCTTTGACTTCTTTAAGGCCATGCTCACACGGCTTATTCTGGGACGTATTTCAGCCCGTAATTCGCGCTGTACTGCGCAAATTACGGGGCTGAAATACTTTCCCAGTCATTACGGCAATCCACAGTTCTCATAGAGAACTATGGATTACGTCTCCTCTCCCTGCTCTGACAATACGGCGAGGGGGGGAGAGAAGTGACATGTCATTTATTCACGGCGTATACGTGCAGAGAACAATGCATGTCTATGTGGCCGGCGGGCTGCCGCCACCTCTCCCCGCTCCCGCCCCTACACACGGTGTAATTGCGGGCGAAATACGTCCCACAATTAAGCCGTGTAAACATAGCCTAAGTATCAATCCTAAACATAGAAGCAGGAAGAACACACCGCTACATAAGAAAATAGATCTGCTAATGGGGAAAGCCTTCTTACAAAATAAACTGCTCCAAAGCTGCCATGTCCAATCTCATGCAGATCCACAAAGATGGTTTCTGGATCATCTTTACAAAAGAGGTCCGCAATGTCTGGGTCCTTCAATAGCCCCTTCTTCATCTTGGATGGGATGGTAATGTCACTCATCCTTTCGGCCCCTGGTTTGGCTCATGCTACATGGAATGTACATCTGGCTTGAAGGCCAGTACCTGAAAGTGAAGATGCCACAATAGAATTAAGTACAAGTATAGTATGTAAATATGTACCTATAATAATCTACTGTCTATATATTCTAAATTACGTCTCTATTTTTACAGATTAAAATGGTAGCAAACTCAAACTTTCCTGTATCACAAACCTGGTACCTAGCATCGGTTATACCATTATACTATATATGCATGTACATTTTACTCACAATTGTCACCATAGTCTGTAATTTTGAATTGTTGGTAAAAACTGTAAAGTGTCACAACTAACTGAAATTTTTTTTATTGGTATCTTCTCTTTAACCCGTTGGAGTGGAAAACTGCATTCTGGGAAATAAGCCATCATTAAAGGGAACCGTTCAGCTACTTTATGCGTGTAATAACTGCAGGTTACCCGAGCATCAGTGGGTTTTATCCTGAAATGTTGCGGCACTTCAGTGTAAAACAACCGGTGAGGTTGGGCTGAGTCCATGAGGTACCCAGCCCCCTCATCTAAACGGACAGTTCTCTCCCTAGAGGCAAACATGGAGGAAGCAGTCAGATGAGCTGAAGGGGCAGAGTTTTCTCCTCGTACCTGTCCAACTTGACCAGGTGCTTTACCCAAAAAAATCCTGAAAGGGCAAAACCCATCTGGTTGGGACGCAAGTAACTTGCAGCAGTTTCATGCCGCCCGTCATTTGGGCTGCATAACGTAGCTAACAAGTTCCCTTTAAAGAAAAATGTGAAGGCCTTTGTGTATACCTATTTTAGTTGATGTATCATGTTTGGGTTGTCTGCCATCTTCATTCCTTGCTCCTCTCTGACAGTTTCCTTAATGCAGGTCTCTGGTTCTGCGAGGTGGTGTAATCTCATTACACCATACTTGCTTTGCTCAGATTCCTATTTAAGGATGGTAAGCAACACATTAGTGATGTAGAACTGGTGGCACTGAATTCTAAAGAAAATTAAGAATTTTAGGACCATCTGGTGAACTGGGAACTGTGGAATGTGCCCCACACCAAGAACAGAAAGTCTTCAAAACCTTGATATATATTCTGGGGTTAACTTTAAACTCTTGAGGGCTGTGGAGTTGGAGTCGTGGAGTCGGAGTCGTCATAAAATGGACTGACTCCGACTCCCAAAATATATAATTAGTTGGTCCAGTTAGATCAATGCAGTGCAAAGAGCAAGAGGAATTGGGTCCGACCAGTGCTACTGCTCCCATATCTTCAGCCTTATCACATGAGGAGTGTAATTGATGACATGGAGCAGGCAAAGCGCTGCCCCAGGGTAAAAGATTCTGCTCCATGGCAAACAGATTTCAGAAAATTTTTTCACATGCTTTCAAAGAAGTAGAAGAGTTCAACTATTCATCAAAAGTGACTGTGGCTGAGGCAATTCCTTTATACCCTGACATTGTTAGAGATGTTGCCCCTGTGGTCACTGATTTGCCCCCAACCCAAGTTAGTGTAGAGAGGCCGTTCTGTAGCCTGGAAATAATGAAATCAGATGTGAGGTCATGTTTGCAGGATTTGATGGGGGCAATACTATTTTTCAGAACAAATTCAGAGACTTCACAAATGTTCCTGCAGTGTTTTGCATATTTACAATTTTTTGTGTTCTAAAGTCGTATCCAATAAACATATTTTACACTGACAAGCAAAATGGTAACAATGTTTTGACCTTGTGACTTTCAGGCTCCATATCTCACCATCCACTATAGCTTTGTACATGAGACTACTGTAATTTTATATACAATCATCTTACCTATCTTATATATAAATTTGACTTGCAAGTATTTAGCATCTGTTTAGTTCTGCAGATTCTTTCCCTTAACTGCATTGTTACCGTTTTGCTCCTAAAAATCAAAATGTTAATTTGTATTATTTTGTTTGGGAAATCCACCTTTTGGTTTTCAATACTGCCAGAATCCTTCTAGGCTCTGAATCAGAATTAAGCATATCTTGACCAAAATCTGATCCCAGGTCTCTTCTACACATTTCCAATGTTGGTGCAGACTAGACTTGGATACAAATACAGCTTTCTCGCCAATAATTCATTGGGGGACACGGCACCATGGGTATAGGCCTTGCCTTCGGAGGCGGACACAAGACGGATCAAACGTGTTAGACCCGCCCCGACGGCCTATATCCCTCCTGCTGACGCCAGGCTGATTAGTTTTCAGCCTAGTGTCTGTAGGAGGCAGACGCTGCTCTGCAGCGGGTTTGTTATTTTTCTTTCCTTTGCAGGAAGGTGATTGAGCACACGGCTCTCACCTGTTAGAAGGTGATTGAGCACACGGCTCTCACCTGTTAGAAGGTGATTGAGCACACGGCTCTCTCCTGTTAAAAGGGTTTGATTGAGCACACGGCTCTCACCTGTTAGAAGGTGATTAGCACACGGCTCTCACCTGTTTAGAAGGTGATTGAGACACGGCTCTCACCTGTTAGAAGGTGATTGAGCACACGGCTCTCACCTGTTAGAAGGTGATTGAGCACACGGCTCTCACCTGTAAGAAGGTGATTGAGCACACGGCTCTCACCTGTTAGAAGGTGATTGAGCACACGGCTCTCACCTGGTAGAAGGAGATTGAGCACACGGCTCTCACCTGTTAGAAGGTGATCGAGCCACACGGCTCTCACCTGTTTAGAAGGTGATTGAGCACACGGCTCTCACCTGTTAGAAGGTGATTGAGCACACGGCTCTCACCTGTTAGAAGGTGATTGAGCACACGGCTCTCACCTGTAAGAAGGTGATCGAGCACACGGCTCTCACCTGTTAGAAGGTGATTGAGCCTCTGGCTCTCACCTATCAGGGGGGGCGTCAACGCGTAGTTGTACCGTGACGCTGTCCCCCCCTGAGGGCGTCAGGAACCCAGTCAGTTCTTTAGCTGGCTGGCCTTCCTCCCCGCCGCTAACCCGTCCCCACCTGCCGCCTCCGCTGCCTTTTATGGATTCCGGTAGCCTCACCTCTGGGTGCATGGTACCGAAGGGGTGATGCCACGACGCCCGAAAACGGCGGATAGGCGAGTACCCCGACCTCCTCCGTCTTGGGGGTGGTCAGGGTTTTTTTTTAATACTTTCTTCCTGGGCTGCAGGAATTCCGCTTTCCTGTGACCCCCAGTGTTTTAGGTGGAGTGCTGGGCAGCAAGGGGGTGCACCCGTGGGAGGTGGGGGTGGGAAAAGTTTTTCCCCCCAGGCATAGCACCCACACGCTCGCCCGGAGCTGGAATTTTTGCACAGGCTAGTCCCCGGGGTTGAAGCTCCAGCTGGGCTGTTGCCCTCGGCCGGGCCATGGCCCCTAGTGGGGTACAAGAGCCCTGGTCTGGCACCTCACCGCTCGCTCCCGTATGCCGCAGGGCGCTGCTACTCGCGGCGGAGCGACTTGCGATCAGGGGGCGCAAGAGAGATTTCCTGTGGGCCCCCTCTGTTGCCCCGCCCACCCTGTCCCTCTCCCTCCATGTTGGAACACCGCGGGGCGGTTCCGCGGCATTTTCTCTGTGGTGCCGCACCTTCAGGGCTTATCCCTGACGGAGAGGGGGGCAGGGCAGGTCTCCCCAGGGGCTGCGGGGTCCCACTCACCCGCTGTTGCCGCGCCGCGAGTTCAAATTTAGGCCGCGGCTTCTAGAGGCCTAGGCCGCGCCTTCCCTGGGCCGCTGCCGCCCCGGGGGTGGCTCCAAACGGGTCCGAGCCCTTCCCAGGATGGGGCAGGACCTCCAGCAGCCTGGGCCTGTGTCAGGGGTGGAGCCTAAACGCCGTTTTTCCGGCGTTCGGCGTCCTGATGGCGTGCTGCTCTCCTGGCTACAGAGGAGGACACAGCATCTGGAGATGGTAAGTTTGCCTCCTGTGGGCCATCCATCCCTGCCCCATGCGCGTCGCAGCCATGTCCGTTTTTCAGCTCAAGAGGTTAAAAGCCGCCCGCGCCCCAAACCCGTGGCGACTGGCGTCGCCTGCGCCCGCTGCCACCGAATATTCGTGTTGGCTAGCCCCAGTGCACCTTGTGCCCGTTGCGCAACTCCGCTGCTGGCCACCACTGGGCCCGATGACCCCTGCCGGGGGTCAGTGGCCCCGAATTAGGCCATGTCATCTCGCTCACTAGCAGTGGGCATCCTGTTCAGGGTGCCCCAGGTTACGGTTTTGGCCATAGGGCACATGCCGTCGCTGCTTGCTGCCCAGCCTCGCACCTCCCAGGGTCCAGCGCAGCCCCTACGAAGTGTTAGCTTATGAGTGTCAATTCTCTCTGCCTCGTTATCACCTGAGCTCTCTCCCATCAGACGGTGGTCGGAGATAGAAGCTCGATGCCTGGATACGGCTTCTTCAGGTGGGGACTCCTCTGATTCTGACTCTGAGCCAGACAGAGATAATGATGCTGCAACAGCGCTCCAAGCCCTTAGTCGGGCTATTGGGGACAGATGTGAAAGCTCCCGGCCTGGATACGGCCCTTCTGGAGACTCCCCTGTCTCTGGCTTTAGGCCAGACAGGGTTGATGGTGTGACAGCAGCCGTCCAAGCCCTTAGCCGGGAAAGCTCCGGGCCTGGATACGGTCTCTGTTGGAGACTTCTCTGTCGCTGGCTCTGGTCCAGACAGGGTTAATAGGTTGACAGCAGCGGTCCAATCCCTTATCAGAGCTGTCAGAGACTCCCTTCATGTTAGGAGTGAGGATGTCTCAGCCTCCCAGGAGGAGGTCTTCCTTAAGGGCGGCAGGCGACAGCGTTGGGTGTTCCCTGCACGCCTGAAATTGAGAACTGTTTGCCAGGGAGTGGAAACATCCGGTCAGGCCTTTGTTTCCTACCAGACGACTTAAGTCTCTTCACCTTTTCCTGCAGGTTCAGGGTCATAGTGGTCGGTGGTCCTATCAGGGGCACCCCAGTCACCCGGCTCAATTAGTCTATGGCCATCCCTGTCTCAGATGCGGTGGTCCTTGATGACGGCACGGACAGGCGTCCTCATGGGTTGTTGAAAGTCCGCCTTGGGGGCGCGGGGCAGCCCTGCGACCTGCGCTTGCTTCTCCGCAGTTCAGCTTGCATGGTCTGGTCATAGCAGCAGCGGCTTTCGGCTGGAGGCTTCCACAGGGAGTTGTGGAATCTCGCTTCCCAGTTCTCAGAATTTTTGCGGTGCCAGTGAAGTCTCGCTGGTGTCAACCTGTTTTATGGCTAGAGCGTCGGCGAATACAGTGGCTGCTCACCGTCCCCCGGAGCTGGAATTTTTGGCGGGGGTTGCAGCCGCCAAGGAGTTGTTGGTTGCACTTCCGCTCACTTGCGGTAAGCGTTTTCTTTGGGAGGCCACAGAGGGTCGTAGTATGCTCCCCCCTCAGGACCAGCCGGTGCAGCGGCATTCACGTGACGGTCTCGCAGAACGCGCCGGCGCCTTTTGCCCAACTAGCGCTTGGTCTGACGAGCCGGCCCCCACCCGAGAATCGGTTTTGGGGTGGGGGCATTTCCTCCAGTTCCAGGGGATCTGGCAGGTTCAGGCCAGCGAAACCTGGATTCGCAGGGTCGCCACTTCAGGATTCACTTTGTTTGGCTCAACCAGCACGGTTGCAGCTGCCTCTGCGCCCGCAGCTCTGGCGTCTGTTTCCCTCTGGTAATCTGCACTCTCCCCCCGTCAAGGAGGGATTATGCCGGCCTCCTAGTCTGAGCAAGGGTCTTATTCAGAACTCTTTAGGGTTCCCATGAAGGACAGCTCACTAGGGCCTATGTCGGCCCTTCAAAGAACTCAACCGGTGTGTATGGGCCCGGTTTCCACTGGAGTCACTCCAGTCAGCGGTAGCCTCTCGGGAGAGCAGAGAGCTTTTTTTCAGCTGCTTTGGGCATGGGGTTGTTTTTTTCGTCCCTATGTCCCAGGTCTATCAGCGGTCCCCACGGGTTCACAGTAGGCTCTCGACATTGCTCTGTTCAGAGCTCTACTGTTCGGCCTCGCAGCTGCACCAAGGGTCTTCATATAGCTCCTGCCACCCCTAATGACGATCCTTCGCATCAAGGGGTTGGTTCCACCTCAAATGCGCTTGCCGGGTCAGCATCAGGGTCCCTTGGAGTTTGCAGCGCGCTTCGGCTGGATGGTTAATTTGCAGCAGTCCCGGTCTGATTCCATCATTAGGAATGGAATTTCGAGGGATGATTTATTCTCACTCAGGTTCCAGAGGGTTTTCTCCCGTCTGGAAGCTACAGCGTGTAGTCGATCCCCTATCTCTGTATCGCAATCGGCACATTCTTTAGAGTTGCATGCGAGGGTTTGGCAGCTTAACGACCGCCTCGGAGGCGTAGTCTTTGCGCAGCTCCTTGCACGCTCCCTGCAGCTGGCAATCCTGCCTCAGTGACGCAGGTCTCCTATGTCCTTGGTCTCAGTGGTGCGCCTGCCACCCCAGGCCCGTCTTATCCTGGGCTGGTGGCTAGCCTTCCCGGTATTAAATCAAGGGAGGTCATTTCTGTCCCCGCAATGGCTGGTCATCACCACAGGCGCCAGCGTGTCGGACCCGGGGTCTGTAGTCACTCGGGGAAGTCAGTTGTCAGTGCAATGTGCTTGAACCCCAAACTATTTCCTTAAGCGCTCTCTCATTGGGTTCCACTCTCATCCGGGGGCACCCAGTTCGGGTTCGGTTGGACAACACCACGATTGTGGCATGTCTGAATCTCCACCCTGGTGGGCAACTCACATTCCAGGGGTGGGAAACCAATTTGGCCAGTCTGTCGGAAGTGCTTCGCCTTTCCTGCCGGAGGTGAGGTACGCGAGACGTCGACATGGTGGCGTCTCGCCTCAAACCCTAGCACCAGAGTTATGGGCCAGGGCCAGGAATCCCCCGGCGCTGGCAGTGGACTTGCTGTTCCTGCCTTGGGGCAGGTTGGTCTGTCCCATCTCTTAACTCTGGGCACTTCTTCCTCGAGAGCTCGGGTCCGAGAGGATACCAGCTGAGTCCTTCACCTTAGGTTTAGGGCCGCAGGTTAGGGTACGTGGTCCCGTGCTCGACTGGCATACGTCCCTGACCATCTCCTTTGCGGCCAGAACTTCTGTCACAGGGCCCTCTGCTCCAACCCACTGTACCTCGGTTGCAGGTTCACGGCAGGGCTGTTGAGACTGCAACCCTAGATCTCCTGGTTTTGTTGGGTTCCGTTACACGGACCATGATTCGGGCATGCAGGCCTTTAGTCCTGGTCTGTTGTCCAGAAATTTGTCCTTTGGTATGTTCTACTCCAAGGGTGCCGTCTTTTCCACAGTCAGGCCGGGAGCTCGGGCTCGCCCTCTCCCACTTGAAAGGGCAGAGTTCGGTTTGCCAATTCTGTGCAGCGCAAGTTGGCCCCCGCTCGCAGTTTAAGGTTTCTATTGCAGGGGGTCATGCGTTAGGTCCCTCGGGTTCGTAGGCCTATCGAACCGTGGAATGCAATGCCTGTTCGGGAAATCAGACAGTCTGCACCTTTCGGGCCTCCACGGGAAGTCTCCCTGTGTTTACTTTTATGGAAGGTGGCTTTCTGGGTGGCCATCACTTCTAGCCACCAAGTGTATGTACAGGCAGCTCTATCTGCAGGCCCCTGTTCTGGGGTCTGCGGAAGAACAAGGATACTCTGTGTCTTGTTCCGACATGTTTAGCTATGATGCTTTCATCGTTTCATATCGATGAAGACATAGTTCTGATCTCTTTTGTACCTCGTACTATCATCTTTGAGGACGATTGTTAAGTTGGGTAGGCATGGTCAGGGCCATTCGGTTCTACCTCTGTTTCGTATCCTTTAGGTGCACGCAGTCCTCTTGGGTCAGCCCTGAGGATCCTTGCAGGGGTTGGCGTCCTTTAGGCCGCCGTTGCCAGCCGGATCTAGTCCATAGTTACGCAGGTCACGGCTTGCTCCTCACGAGCAGTTGGGGCCGCCTGGTTGGCGCGGCTTCAAACCTCAGCTTTTGCAGGTTTGCAAAGCTGTCACCTGGGCTTCGGCCCATACCTCGTCTAGGTTCTACCCAACTCATGCCCTGGCCTCGGCAGCTCTCGGCCGTAAGGTACTTCAGGTAGCAGTGGGCTGATGCTTGTCACTGCTGATGAAGTTTTCTAGTTGCCCACCCTCTGGGACTGCTTTTGGACATCTCATGGTGCTGTCCCCCCACAATTAATAATTGGCGAGAAAATGGGATTTTTGTACTTACCGTAAAATCCTTTTCTCATCCAATTCATTCATTCTTACGTTAGGTTAAACTGCTCTTCTATCAAAATGTAAGCTGTTCATATCTAATACATTGGAGTTTTTATATGAAGATAACAAACTAGCAGAGCCTCATCTTTGTGATCCTAGCTATTAGGCAGGTAATCCTGAGGCCATGTTCATACGGCTTACTTACGGCCCGCAATTACGCCGTGTGGACAGGGGCGGAGCGGGGGGCGGCACCTCGCCGGCCCATAGACTGTCATTATTAGCAGCGCATATACGCCTCTAGTAAATGACATGTCACTTACCTCCCCCCGCGGCGGATTCTCTGAGCGGGGAGAGGAGACTTAATCCATAGTTCACTATGAGAACTGTAGATTACTGTAATGACTGGGACGTATTTCAGTCCGTAATTCGTGCAGTACGCTGCGAATTACGGACTGAAATACGTGCCCAAATAAGCCGTGTGAACATGGCCTTAGTGGAATCCCTGTTGCCAGCTATAAGTTTCCCCAAGTCCTGCTATTGCAGGATGCACCCCTCTGCCTTGATGATTGGAGAGGGAAGACTCTGGAAGTGCGGAGTGGTCCTATAACCTCTCTTTAGCTTGCTGTCCCTACTAGAGTCTCTGGGCAGTCTCCTCTGGTGCGGTCATATGCAGTGATTTGGGAAATATTACTTGCTATGAAACAATAGGACATCATTTTGTTTGTTACCTTCTGTCTCTGATTGGCTGTGGTCTGTAGAGTGGCTGCTTCTAGCACCACACGCAGGTGCCACTGCCAACAATGAGTGCTATGGACCCAACAGACATTGCAGAGTCCATTGCAACCACAGTAGTTTAATAGTCATTTAGATTTTTTTTTTCCCTATTTAACAAATTGACTTTTTCTCCTGATACTGGGAAATGGTATTTTACCTCTATTATTCTTGTGTATCAGAAAGTATAGAGTTATTTTATTAAGTAAGTTCCATACCTGGAATAGGTTTGGCAAAAACCATAGTCAGGCCTCCCAACAAAACATAACACAACTGCTTGTATTCTCCAACAACGATCAAATGCACATCTGAAAGAACAAATAAAAAATATTACTGCTGTATTTTATTAAAAATACAGAGAAGAACAACAGTGTATTTTTTACTGAAAGACATCAACACAACAACTTTGACAAGTGCCAAACTGATCCCGTGGAATTGTGGTAACAAAATACCAAGTACACAGGATAGCAAGTTAAATAATTAGAGGAGTGTTACCACCATAACGTCCAATTGGGGATTCACATGTGTCTCAGGAATGGCCCGCCACATGAGTGTGTTTAGAGTCCAGAGCCGGTCACACTTGGACATGACTATGCTATTGTATGGTAGTTCCAAGTACATCTGAACACAGCGCTCAGCTGTATTCAACAGGACAGAATGGAGAATCCTGCACAAGCGCAACAAGCTCTCTGAGCCGACACTTTTAGGAGGCCTGTTCCCGAGACAGGTGCCGTTCCCAGAGGTAGGACCAACACCTATCAGAATTTGATGGCGTAGCCAATCGATATGCCAAAGTCTAAAGTGAGTAAGCCACAATAGGTTTAGAGACTACCACTCACCTCCCCCCATATTATAGCCACAACAAGTGCATAACTCTCAAATCAACAAGTCATAACAGTCTGGACCTTGTGAAAGAAGCACTGTGGGGGTGAAATACTAGATCTTATTCACTTCACCTGTCAGTGGCCTTAGGCTATGTCTACACTGCACAGGATTTCAGTCGGATTTTTAATCTGATTCAGTATTTAGAATCCGCAAAAATCCGACTATAATTCGGTGCCCACAGCAGACAATAGAAAAATCGGTTGTGTAGTCTACACAGCATGAATTTTCTACTGTGAGATTTCTAAACCGCCGGCCGTCAGTCAGAAAACCAGAAAAAAGTTTTATTTTTCCCTGGGTTTCCATAAGTCGGTACTGGGCTGGCAAGAAATCCGAAAACTGACCGCGGTTTTTATCGCAACCAAAAACTGCGGTACGGCGATTTTTAAAAACCCGTGATTGGGGGGTCATTTTTTTTTAAATTTGCTGTGTAACATAGCCTTAGGCCTTGCCCCCACTGCGGGGGTTTCCCCCGGGTTTTTTCAGACTGTTTTCGGTTTTTTAAAACGGGCCCGTAAACGGGGGGTCAACTTTTAAAATGGACCCTTGGAAAAACCCGGGACAGTCCCCCGCAGGATTTTTCCCCCGGTGGTTTTTCAACCGCCGGCGGTTTTTTTTTTTTTTTTTTTTTAAAAAACATTCAAAAATGTCCCTTTTCCACCGGGGTTTTCGGGCAAAAATGAAAATGTTAATGCGAAGGGAAGGGCCTTTTTCCCAAACCACAGAGAAAAAACTTGCCCCGTGCCCGGCAGACCCCCCAAAAAAGAGAAAATACCCGGGTTTGGGAATTTTAACTGGTATTTTCACTGTGCCCTATTAACGGCCCTTAAAAACATCGGTTGGTGAGCTTGGGAATTTTATGAAAACGGGACAAAGGGCTGGGAAGTGCAACCAAAAAAAAAGAAACAAAAGGGGAGAAATAATAACCCGAATTCATTTTTTAAAATAAAAAAGGCATAGAATGTGGCCCGGGGGGGGGGGTGGCCGACAAGGATTGAGCAGACCTTGCCTGGTGAGCTCCATTCAGCCCTTTTGCACCCAAAAAAAAAACCCTTTACAACCATTTTGCTAACTAAAAACAAAACCATCTGAGGACATGAACATCAGACTTGTTATCCTGTGAAAACCTGGGTTCTTTATCTACAAGGGCACTGGAACTGAACCACAATAACACCTCGGGTAACCTCTCACATCTACTAAGGTAGGCTTCAAACAGCTACCCTTTCCAGGGTTTGCTGCTGGCCTCACTGAACACCTGCCTACAAAGCTACTACAGCACATGTCCTGCTTTATATGAAAGTTTATCTGCCACCTCTTGGAAAGCACTGGTGCTCAAGAGACATTTTAGTGAGCAATTCAATCATCAGTGCTGTGCTCAGTGTAACCCTGCAGTGCCCGGGCATTCCTCCATTACCAGAACTTTCCTGCTGAGTCATGCTGCAATATCACCTCTGACAGCCTCACAGTCTCAGTCTGAGACTATTATAACCTTTCTCTGCAGCCTCCATACAGCTCCTGATATCCAGTCATGGCCAAAAGTTTTGAGAATGATACAAATGTTAATTTTACAAAGTCTACTGTATCAGGTTTTATAATGGCAATTTGCATATTCTCCAGAATGTTATAAAGAGTGATCAGCTTAACAGCAATTAATTGCAAAGTCAATAGTTGCCTAGAAAATGAACTTTTTTCCCCCCCAAACACATTTCAACTTCATTGCAGGCCTGCCTTAAAAGGACCAGCTAACATTGTTTCAGTGATTGCTCCATTAACACAGGTGTGGGTGTTGATGAGGACAGGGCTGGAGATCAAACGGTCATGATTAAGTAAGAATCACACCACTGGACACATTAAAAGGAGGCTGGTGCTCGGCATCATTGTTTCTCTTCTGTTAACCATGGTTATCTCTACAGAAACACGTGCAGTCATCATTGCACTGCACAAAAACTGGCCTAACAGGGAAGAGTATCGCAGCTAGAGGGGATTGCACCTCAGTCAACAATCTATCGCATCATCAAGGAATTCAAGGAGAGAGGTTCCATTGTTGCTAAAAAGGCTCCAGGGCACTTCCGGTTACGGCGCTGGCGCGCAGTCACAAGCTGTAAGAGCTCCCGCCGCCCTCCTGCTTATACCTGCTCAGTAGCCGTTTCGGCGGCGCAGACCGACTCCCGCTGACAGCGGAGACCACCCGCCACGGTCCGGGCATCGATCAGATTGACAGGTACGTCCTCCGCAGCGGCAGCAGTCAGAGAGAAGACTCCCCATTACCTTTCCCGCACGCCACGAGGGAAGCCAAGATGGCGGCGCGCCGGCGCTCCACACCCTGAGGAGCTTTGAGGAAGGGAGAGCCACAACAGCACCCTCTGTTCCCTGGCCATGCCTCACAGCATCGCTCAAGAGCCCCCCTCTGTGCAGCCTCTGCAGCCATTGATTACAAGCTCCTGGCCCTGGAAGTGGCTATGCACATTGCCCCAGAAATACAGGCCACCATACAGGACACTATAGAGACAGCCGTACAGGCATCTCTCCGTAAGCTACAGCAAGACCTGCAAGCCCACGGCTCGAGGCTAGATGAACTGGAGCATAGAACCCAGCAGCTGAAGTGAAAATGATATGCGCAATCCAAGCTTTCATCCTGCCACCAAAATCAGTGGATCCGGTACGACCGCATAGAGGATCTGGAGAACCGCTCCCGTAGGAGCAACCTACGTATAGTGGGCCTGTCAGAGCGGGTTAAACAGTCAGACCTCTAAGAGCTATGCCAAACCACTCTCCCAGCGGAACTGGGCATCACCCACAGCTCCCCGAGTCGAAGGAAAGCACACCGATTGGTCCAGAATCCCTAAATCTGACAGCCCTTAGAGTGACCGAAACAAGAAACAGACCCCCAACAGTCATTATCAAGTATCTTGATTACAACGACAAGCTCGAGATCCTCAGGCAGTACCCCGCAACTGAAAGCTACCACCATATTGGCGGGACAAAAAGAAACTATCTTCGAAGATTTCTCAATAGATGTCTCGCGACGCCGCCGCGCTTTCAACAACATCTGTTCTTAGCTGTTTAAACGACGGATACGCTTCCAGATAATGTACCCGGCCACGCTAAAAGTTCTTCTCCCTGATGCGGCGCCAAAGTTCTACACTTCAGCCAAAGATGCAGAAGACGATCTTCAGCCCCTCATCGGATCAAGATCTCCATCAGCCCGCCCAGCCTCAAGCGAAGACCCGAACCCCTGTTCATCATCCTCGCAGAGGGGTTCTCCTCACAGCGAGAGACACTCACCGGAATCTCGCCGTCTGCCTGCGACCCCTCGCCGCTCTCCCACCTGAGAGTCTAAGAAGCGTCAACAGATCCCCTCGGGACTTTGCAGTACCAGGTGTATGTGAGTAGACCTTCGCCCCTACTAGCAAAGAGGCCCGGCCTTTATAAGAGATGGGACTGACTCCTTCTGCCCAAGGTCACCTATGTCTTTTCTGGACGGACATCGATTTGAGGATGGCCGCCCCACTGCTAATACCCTAATTAAGGCCTGACCCCTTCGACCGCTGAGAGACTTATATCTCCCCACTCTCCCGTCTCCCTGGTTCACGGCTCCCCCCTTTTTTGGCGGTATAAGTTTGATACTCGCCTGACGCATAGGGAGTCAAAATGAAATAACCTTCCCTTTTTTCTGGCAGGAGGTAGGAAAATAGTGTAATAATCGCATCTCTTCTTTAGTGCTAGCCGCGTGCCAGAAAAAAGTGAAGTCCCCCTACACGGAAAGAGAGTTTTAAAAACAGACCTTCAACTCTCTGTGTATTGTTATCTCTATTGATTCACACAATTGTTCTTGTGTAGTTCGTGCACTTTTAATTTAATTTAATTTCACACCTCTGAGGTCTCACTTTGAAACTTGCATCTCCCTCGAGGCCCTTCGTAAACTAGGAATAACCAGGTCGTCACCATCTAGAATCCCCCCCCCCCCCTGTAAAACTAAATAAACCCCTCAATTTAACATGAGAGTTATCACGTTGTACGTCAAAGGGCTCCGCTCCCCTAATAAAAGGAGCAGGGCTATCAGTCACCTAAAAAGCAAACCCCGGGGGGACATAGTCCCCTACAGGAACCCATCTGAAAAGCGAGGATTCCACCGCATGCGTAAGATGTGGGTAGGCCACGTGTTTGGTTCTTCGGCCGTGGGAGGGAAGGCAGGAGTCCTCACCCTTGTACATAAAAACTTTTCTTTCTCCCTGGTATCCCATGAGACAGACCCGGAAGGGAGATGGTCACATTTGACCATCGCTCACAATGTTTCTCAGACCAATTTGCTTACCGTATATGGCCCCAATGGTCGGAGGTCCCCTTTCTTTCTTAAGCTAGCAAACAAGATTCAGGAACACTCTGAGTCTGCATGGATAGTGGGAGGAGACATGAAGGTCGTCGCTGATGAGACACTAGATAGGAAAAGAAATGCCACGTCTTCCCCCTTGCCCGCACACCCCCTAGGGACTAGACCTGGAGCTCTGCAGGGTTTATGGACATCACTGGAACCCAGATAGTTGGAGAATCTGCACCCTGATTGAAAGAATACTCATTCTATTCTCACTCACAGAATTCATGGTCACAATTGGACTATATGCTCCTCTCCCCTGACCTTCACAGGCGCCTGGTAGCCTCTGAGATTTTAGATATGCTTGTCTCAGACCATTCGCCTGTGGTACTGGAGTTTTGCGGATGTTTTTTCCCAAAACTCCAAGATTTATATGGAGGTTCCCCTCTTACATGGCGAAGACAGAGGCTTTTTGCCGAGCTCCTACAAGGAATGGTGCTGGAATTTGCGTCTCCAACGACAAACACTCGGGAATGCCTCTCTCTTTTGGCCAACGGCCAAGTCTGTCCTCCGAGGCCGAATAATAGCTCACACTATCGCTTATAGACGTAAACTTAACAAGGAGTTAAAAACGCCGCAACTGAGCGGACAAAGCTGGCCTATAGGAAATTTCTCGCAGACCCCTCTGCAGATACTAAGAAGGAATGGGAGAGCGCTAAGAGGATGTTCGATCTGTGGCTGAGTCGTAAAGAGGAAATTCAACGTTCCCATATGAAATCTACCTTGTTTCGCTATGGAAACAAAGCAGGAAGAATCTTGGCCAGACTTCTTAGAGGCCCTTACTGCCCATCACACATCCCCTCCCTCCACACCTCTCAGGTGAAGGTCACTTCTAACCCTAACCAGATAAAAAATTATTTTAAAATGTTCTATGAGCATCTGTACTCTCCCGACCTGATGCCTACCCAGGTTTTATGCGGAAGATAAATCGGAAATTTCTGCCTCCGGCTCCATTCCCAAAACTGTCCTCCAGCCAACTTGAATCCTTTAATGCAAAAATCACTCCTCAAGAGGTCCAGCTAGCCATACGCCAATTAGCCACGGAAAAGCCCCAGGCCCTGACGGGTTTTCAGGAGAATTATATAAAATCCTGATTGAACCCCCTAACCCCACTGTTAACCGAATACTTTAATTGGATACTGACAGGAGAAGAGATCCGTCCAGAATCTAAAAATGCGTATATAAAGGTAATCCCCAAAAAGGGGAAAGACCCCCTATCACCGTCCTCCTACCGACCAATATCCTTAATTGACACGGACCAAAAACTTTTCCAAAATAATGGCCGACAGGTTAGCCCAGTTTCTACCCTCCCTCATAGCCCCTGCCCAGACGGGTTTTATCAAAGGCAGAGCCGCAGTAGGAAACCTACGCAAGGTACTGGCGGTGCTTGAGAGCCGTGGGCGGGCCCCCCCCCTCCCACCGGACACCCTGTCAGATAGCGATCTATGCAGAAAAAGCATTTGACAATGTTCGGTGGGATGGTTGTGGCAAGTGTTGGATCGAATGGTGCTAAATGGAAACTTTAAAACTTTCTTTTTTGCCATATATCATAAAACCCCACCCGCCCAGGAAAATACCCAAGGTTTTCTTTCCCAAGATTCCCCCTCCACAAGGGCACCCGGCAAGAATGTCCCCTCTTTTTTGATATAGCACAGAGCCCCTTGCAAGGTACCTAGACGATTCGACCTGTTCTCATGGGATAGATGTCGTACCAACCAAGTCAAAACTGGCCTGTTTGCTGACGATTTGCTCCTCTTCCTGTCAGATCCGTTAGCACATCTCCCGGGGATATTCTCCTTTTTGGAAAACTTTGGAAAATACTCTGGCTACAAAATTAATGCCTCTAAGAGCGAACTTCTGGAATTGGGTCCCTCCCTCCAGAGATCGACTTGGCAAAACTTGGGCTTAGACATCCTCCCAGTGAATTCGCACATCACATATCTTGGCATTAACATAGGGAAAACCCCAATACTATTTACAATCTAAACTTCCCCCCTGATTAAAAAAAATAGCTGGCGACGTGCGTGGATGGCAGGACTCTCCCTCTCTCTCTCAGGAAATGTCATGCAATCAAAATGATCTGCTTTTCCCCAAACTATTATACCCCCTTCAGACCCTCCCTCTTCTCTTCGACATGATGAATTAATAAATTAACACTCGTCCTTCACCCACTTTATCTGGCTGGCAGGAAACCCCGAATAGCACTCAGCAAACTCATGCTCCCAGTGTCCATGGGTGGGCTCAATCTCCCAATGTTTGATCTATAACCTGGCATGCCTGACTAGACTGTCTTGGATTGGTTTGGGGAGACGAGCTGCTAAATCTAACTTGATCTGGAAAGGGGTCTTATGTACCCTTGGGAATCCTCGGGCCCTACCCCACACCAAATACCTCGCAATTCCTTCGCAGGTCTGGAATTCTTTATTGCTTAAGACACAAATTGCCTCTTGGAAACACATCCGCAAATTTGCTCAAGCTCCCCTTCCCGATGTCCAAAAGTTTACCCCTTGGGACCTCCCTGAATTTCCCCAAGGCAGAAACTAACCCCATGTTCAGGCTATGGAGAGAAAAGGGGATTTCACATGCAGAAACAATTAATGCATATGGAGGGAAAGTGCTGGATGACCCCCTCTGAATTAAGAGAGAAATTCCAGCTCCCACCGATCCATGTTTTCCCGGCCATACAGGTTCTTTCTTTCTGCAGGTCTCGTCTAAGGAACCTATCCAAACTTTGCACCACCCAAAAGCTTTGATCTCCTTATGAAATGCAGTGCCCATCCCTTTTTCCCCCTCACCATTTATGCTATTCTAAGGGGGGGGAGTGGGGAAAAAAGGTGGAAAGTTTCCCCTTCTCGAAATGGGGGCGCAAACTTGCGGACCCAATATAGCAGAAAAAATTCGATAGGACTTCGCAAAGTCCGAAAGAAGTGATTTGTGAACAGTGGTGGGGAAAACCCCCTTTTAAAAAATCCAATGGTTTCCTACTATGGGTTCAGCCTTCCCCCCTCGCAGAGATTTCCAGAGCGAACCAAGTATGCCTAAGTGCCAAATGCCCTCCACGACCATGGGGGCATGGATCTGGTCCGCCCTTCCTCTCAACTTTCTGGGACACATTCATTTACTACGTCCAAGCTCACTGGCACAATTACCCTTTCCAAAACACCATGACCTTTTGATATTCCACTACACGAGACCCCCCCCCCCCGGGTGAATCCGTGATGGCCCAAGTGCCTAAAACCAAGTGCAGTTTCACATGGGAATCCTGGGTTGCAAAACCTGCCTCTTGTTATATTGGCTGAAGTCTCAGACTCTGCCGATTTTCGCTGGTGGCAAAATAACATGAAACAAATCTAGGGCGGATAAACTTGGGGGCAGAAAGGCAGAAGGAGCTCCGTACTGGAAATTTCTTTAAAAAGTGGAAAACGTTCATTCTCTCACACCTCCCTAAAGAGGAAATAGCTCAACTGGTGTCCTCATTTCGATACACGAGCTTTTTTGGGATCTCTGGGTGCCTTAGAGGGACACACCTCCTCTTCCACTGGCCCCCAGAATGAGTCCGAAGCTAGTCTAAGTCCAATTGTCCCCCCACCCCCACACTGATCCCCTTTCCCAGGAGACCCCTGGATTTGTGGTTCCACCCGACCTCTGAGTGACTGGTTCAGCCAACTACAAAATCATAAATTGATGCCTCCTTTATAGCCTACTGTTAACATAAGACCTTAGTTCCTTTCCTGACTATTTCTGATAGTTCTTTTAAACACATCACATTATTATTATCGGTATTATCAAGAATACTGTTATTAATATTATCACTCGGTACGATCATTATCATCTTTAATAGTATTTCTACTGTTATTATTGCTATAACTATGTTTTCTTTATTGTCATCAGTATGGTTGATTTTTTTTTTCTCTTTTTCTCCTCCTTTATCATTATTGCTATTGTCATTTATCTATTTATTTTATTTTACCTTGTCCTACTGTCTCTCAAATTGTCCCCAACGGCGCAGGAGTGTCATCACTTCCCCCTGTCCAGCTGGTTGGGATGATCTCCCGTAATTATATTCTGTATATGTCTGTATCTCACCATCCTGCATATCAATGTCTCCACATCCCTGCTTGCGCCAATCTTATTGTTATTATTGATATGTGCTGTCTTCTTCAAAAAAATCAATAAAATATGTTTTTAAAAAAAACAAAAAAAAAGGCTCCAGGGCGCCCAAGAAAGACCAGCAAGGGGCCAGGGACCGTCTCTTAAAAGTGTTTCAGCTTCGGAAATCGGGCTCCCAGCATTTGAAGAGTTTGGGCTCAGAATGGCAGCAGGCAGGTGTGAGTGCATCTGAAACGCACTGTGAGGGGGAGACTCATGGAGCAAGGCCTGTGTCAAGGAGGGCACAAAGAAGCCACTTCTCTCCAGAAAAAACATCACGGACAGACTGATTTTCTGCCAAAGGTACAGGGAGTGGAGCTGGAGGACTGGGGTAAAGTCATTTTTCTCATGAATCCCCTTTCGGAATGTTTGGAACATCTGGAAAACAGCTTGTTCGCAGAAGACAAGGTGGGGACGATACCACCAGTCTTGTCTCATGCCAACTGTAAAGCACCCCAGAAACCATTCATGTGTGGGTTGCTTTCTCACCAAGGGAATCGGCTCTCTAACAGTCTTGCCTAAAAACACATCCATGAATAAAGAAGGGTACCAGAATGTCCCCCAAGAGCAACTTCTCCCAAACCGTCCAAGAGCATTTTTGGTGATCAACAATCCCTTTTTCCCCAGCATGATGGTCACTTGCCATAATGCAAAAGGTGATAACTAAAGGGCTCAGGGAAAAAAACTATGAGAGCATGCCAGGGAGAATTGCAGGGGGTCCTGAAAGAAGAAGGGTCAACACTGCAAATAACGGGACTTGCTGCATTAACTCATTCTGTCAATAAAAACTTTTGGGTTAATCATAATATGTTTTGCCTTGAAATTTCTGTATGTGATAGAAACATCTGACAAACGCACATAAAAACCAGAGGGCAACAGATCGTGAAAATATAATATTTGTGTCATTCTCAAAACTTTTGGCCATGACTGTACACAGTAATGTTAAAATGCCGTCCAAAATCCAATGGCATTTTGACATCACCGGACCGTGATTTTTGGCATGGGCTTGCCCAAAAAAACGCGGGCCGGTTTTTAGATTTGATGTTGGCCCCGTACACTGAATGTACAGGAATCTGATGGCAATCTGGCAGGTTTGAAAATCCACCAGAGTCCAGAGGATTTCAAAACCAAAGTTTTTATTGCTGTCTATTGGGCACTGGTTACAGTCAGATTTTCGGTGGATTCTAAATAATGAATCCACTGAAAATCCGACCAAAAACCAGTGCTGTGTAGACCTAGCCTAATGCATTGTGTAAACATGCTCTATACAATGTGCTTTGTCAACTGAAACGGTTTTGAACCCAAAGTCATTATTTCACTACAAGTCCTTTGAATTACTGCTGCCCACTGTGGATGGCCAAACGCTTGTTCCATCAAAAGCTATTCTGTCCGCCTCCCTCTCCTCAAACTCAAGCACACTAGGCCAAGCATGCATGGGATCTCGGTAGGAAGAAGGGATCAAGTCTCTGCCAGATACAAATTCTGTACTATAACCATATTAGACATTATTAAGAGGAGTACCAAAACAGAACACATCATCAAGATAGGTCCTGTCCATCAGCCCAACTCAGGAGCCCTTCTACGAGTCAGAGCAGTGGACCACTTAATCTATGGTTCTCCCTCTGGAAGGCAAGGCATGCCCATGTATTATATGGCTGCTTACTCAGATATATATGGCCAAACAACACTTACCCCAGGTTTAGGCTAAGTGTTAGTCTAGGAGCTAAACCGGCTGCTTTGAGAAAAACTGTTGTCTTGATGAAACAATGCTAAAAAGACATTTATGCTCGAAACATCCCTTCCTAGGACATCCAAAATATCATCTTCCAAGAACCCTTCATTGCCATGCTGACAGATCAGAAATGAAACCTTCATATTAAGCTTAATGAAACCTCCCAGTGACGAAGATAAGAATGTTGCACTTCAAGTCATGCACACAGGAAATGTGATCATTTACATGAGGAAGAAGTGAAACGGGTCACAGAAAACTAAACTTCTATATGATCAAAGGAAATCTTACATTCTGCAGTAAAGCATCTATTGGAAGCTACTTATCAGCCATACGTTGTGGACAGCAGATCCAGAGGAGCAGGATGTTCATACCATCTGTCCCATTAGACGTCACCAGGAAGGGGATCTGCTCGGTCACCCAAAATTTCTCAAGGGAGTTTTGCTGTTTATCATTAGCATAATGGGAAGGACTACTTTAGCTCCCTTATGAGCAAATCTAGGGGCGGTGACATGGGTGTGTTTGTGGAGCCTAATGTAACTGCAGTCTTCTATATTTATAATCATCATCAGGATCTCCACCACTACTCCTCTCTACAACTTCACCTATACAATGCAGATCATGACCACCAAATCCTTTCCCAGTTTTTCT